>CAJUYG010004795.1:0-15654 GCA_910591675.1 Galerucella calmariensis | reverse complement strand
GAATATACGCCACTTTTCTAGCGGGTAAACCGGAAGTACGCCATTTATATAAATGTGTCACAACAAAAATCACGGTAATTTTAAACCTAACTGTGGAAACCGCATCTTATTATCCAGAACCGTTTCGAAGATATAAGCTCTTAAAAACAGTCAGAATATAATGAGACACCCTGTATTATGCAAGGATTATGTGATGAGAGTCATTTATAGGTGCTTTCGATTATTCACTTTTAGCTGCTAGTAGCAGCTCGTGGTGACTGAATTCCGTTCGTTTATTATCGGGCGTGGCACCTAGTCTTACCTTCCCCTTGCCCCTCAAGCACATACCGAAAACTATGAGCTTCAAGCCACGGACATTAAATATTTGACGTTTGTCCAGTTTGACGTTTATTTAAAGGTTAAGATTGTGCCGATTACGATTTAATACGATTTAAAACTTACTAAAAATATGTAAATATGCAAAATTTAATTCTCAAAAACATTATAATTGAAAACTGTTCTTCTAACAACACAGGAAATTCATGGGCATTGGCACATGACAAGTGGTTTTGAGGATCCTAAAAAATCGTGTTCGTTTTGCTCAAAAGTCGTGACGACTGAAGCTGCGTTCGTTATTTGCGTCCGATTAATCTTTTTAGTCTGAATCGTTCGTTTATCACATCTAGAGGTAGGGGAGGTAAATCTGAACTGTTCTGTAATTCCGCTCAGATCAGTCCGATGTAAATCTGTTTGCTCGGAATATTTTGACCGACGAGAAAGATTAATCTGTTTATCTGTCATGTTATGAGGTTATATTGTAGACATTCCTGTCATTAGATAGATCTCGTACTGTTTGTGGACAATGAATAGCTACCAAAATTGCCTCAGGGCTAAACATAGTCCTAAACAATAAAAATAAAATTTAAAACGAAAAAATCAGATAAAAAAATCGTAGTCTCTGAAATGAAAGTTACAGGCAAAAAGGAGGTTAGAAGTTCGTTATATGTATGATTGGTCGGGCCGTTCGTTAATAGCAATTTGCTCAGATTAATCTGTGATCACGTGACCAAAAATCCGTCTCCTCTGCGATGCAAATAACGAACTCAGCTTGAGGCGTCAGGAACACGTGCTTGAAGCACAAATAAACGAAAGCAACATATATACAAGCATTAAACGGGATATCTATATTTTGTGTGGCCACCATTTTGAATTTTTGAAATATGAAAAGACCAAAGTTTCCAGGGGCCAAACTATCACTTTTTACCACATTATGGAGTCGCCCAGTTCAACATTGATAAAGGATACAGAGGACGAAGAATGTCATAATGTCGGATAATTAAGCTGCCATTAAAGCACTGAGCTCATGTGTAAACAGTTCCAAAATGGTGTGGGAATGCCTAGGCACACTCAATGAACTAGGCGAGATCAATAACCTAACCTAACCTTACTGTGAATTCTAGGACACACTGGAATAGAAGGAAATGACATAGCTGTTGAACTAGCAAAAAGGACTGAAATACCATTTTGGGGGCCTGAAACTTTTTGCGGAATCAGCTCCAATGTAATATTGGAAGAAATGGGTAGAGACGAAAAAAGAAAAGATCTGACCATTGGAAAGATTTAGTAGGTCTCAAACAATCAAAGATTCGGCTGGGTGACTACAACCCATTGAAATCAAATGAACGCATGAATCAAAGTAAAACTGCACTAGGGGTTTTAACAGGAATCCTAACGGGACATTGTCGCCTGAATGGGCACCTGAAAAAGCTCAAAATAGTGGAAGAAGAAAATGTAGATTTTGTGGCATGGGAGAAAAAACCTCCATCCACATTTGTACAGCGTACAGCACTTCAGAGTCCTAGGGCACAGCACCTGGAAGATTACAGGACGGAAGAGTAGCATTTACCTAAGTTGAGGCCTTTAGATATTCTAAAATTCCTCCAGGAAGTAGGACTAAAGGAGCTACTAACCTCTGAGACTTTCCTCAGAAACTAAATATAAGTAAGGGGACAGGGCACAATAGATCTTTCAAGTCTTAGTAAATGTCTCCCCAAAATAAATACACACATATACGAGACGTTATTATCATTCATCCAAAACCAAAGGCGTTTAACCGAATGAGTTAAAATCTATGAATTTTGAAAGCCTTTTTTATAATGAGTATAACATCCATCCATGCAACAGATTCGTGGCATTTTAATGAAGAACCAAATACAAAACACTACGTAAATGTTTAATATTTTATTTCTAAAGGAAAATTCGCCCACCCATAAAGACAACCGGTATATCTCTTTACATATCCCTACGACGGACAATCTGTTTATGCATATCGCGCGTAGGGGACTTACGGTGCTCTATATACAGAACGATCCGATATTCGAGAGAGATAGGCATAACGAGGGGAGGAGCTTCGAGTGATCCTTCTTGTATTGTTAATGTTCGTTGCTACGGTGCATATTCTGTCTTTATTTTATGTATAGAGTTCGACTGGTCTTACAAGTACCTTGTAGAATTTAAAAATTTCTAGTATAAACCGACAGTTTTGTCACAACTAGGGGGTATTTAAAGATGTATAAATAATAATGATAGATGATGATAGATATAAATGTATGTGGCGAAGGCAAACTGCTGTAAAAAATGATATTTTTGACAGTATGAGCAATATTTGGTCTTGAAAGTTTTAGGAAAAAATGTTGTTCCAAAATATTTCAATATGTCAACTCATAGGGTATAAAATTCCCTACAATTTTAATGTCCACAATTTTTTTGTGCGATCAAATCTAAAAACGTTATACGTTATAGACAAAGAGCTGTTGTATTTCAGGTGCTCGAAGCTGTGCTTGAAAGCTGCTTCGCAAGCTCCAGCGGGATTATCCCAAAAATTTTGCAAAAATGCTTTCAACTTTTCAAAAATTAAGGATTGAAAAAATTTTTCTTATATATTGCATAACAGCATTTTATAGGGTACCTATAGCATAACCTACAATTTTGACGCCTACAATTTTTTTGTACAATCAAATCTAAAAAAGTTATGGACGAAAAACTGTTGCATTTCACGTGCTCCAAGCTATGCTCGCAAGCTGCATTGCAAGCTCGAGCGGTCTATAGGTACTACACATACTTAAAAAACGTGAAATCTTTGGCTGAAATTTTTTCCATTTCACGACAATTTTCGGCCCAACTTCCAGGACTATTGTATATATTTATTGTAGATCAGTGCATACTGGTACAATTAGTTCCAAATAGTTGATTCATTGTACAGTAGAACAGAATTAATGTAGTGAATCAAGCCTTCAGCTACCTTATCAATAAACTAACATTCAAGCAAATGACAATATTTTATTTAGATAGCTACTTATATATTATCAAGATAATTAAATGCAAGAAAGGAATTGAATTAATTGCGAATGAAGAATTGATTGAATGTGAGAAAGTTTAAATGAAAATTGATGGCCAATGTCATACGAGAACGACCCACAGTTTATCGACTGGCCGGGCAAGGTCATGTTATTGCGTCGGGACGCGATTTGCGTCATAAGAGCGTCATTCGAGGGATGGAAATCGATAGAATCTTTAGTAAGTGTTTAGTTTTTCAAGGGTATTGCAGAGAATAACGGCTACATCTATTTTAAGTTGACCTCTAAATAGACGGTAGTGCTATTCGAATTATTTAAAACAAATGCTTGAAGGTCAGATGGTTATCAATTCTGTTCTTAGATCAGTTTGAAATTTAATATTCATATTAACTTCACCACACGTATTCTCTATTCGAGTGTAAGTGATAATAAGAGAAAAAGTAATTAACAGAGAGTACTGGTGATTACATTTTTCAAACTAAGGCTACTAAGGAAGTGTATAATTTATATTGAAGTCAATAGTACAATAGCAAGTCAAGTGCCTAGCCAAAGTACCTAGGAACAAGAAAGTACAAATACAACATTTTCAAAAGAACTCAAGATTAATCCTATAATATGGATCAATACATTGAATTTTCCAATAGTTATCCTAAAGTTTTGTTGGAATTGCTTATGTGTAAATCGTTCCAATACTCATAATTTTCTATTCGTTGTGGCGCAACCTTTTTTTTCCAAGAGAAACTATTAAAATTCCTCCTTCGTCGTCACTATCGCTCTCGTCGTCAATATCATCAAATAAATGATATTTTGCACCTAATGTGCCAATGTTACAAATTTACTTTGGTTTTGGTTCATCACAGTCGATATAAAAGCACAGAGGAAAATGAAATAACGCATAAACCAAGTTGTGGAAACAAACAACAACAACGAAACTTACAAATATAACTCGACGAGATTTCTGATTAATTAATTAAAATTTGACAGTTATGTTACCATAATGTGTTAATAAATCACAATGTGCTCCATTTCAAATGTCAACCAATTCCATTACAGAGTAGAGTGTTACTTTGTACATTCGTTTATGAACGCACACCAGCTTATAGTGTAGATAATCTATTGTACCCCTTTACTTCTACTTAGCTCCTGATGAAAGTCTCTAAGATCTATTTTTCGATGGAATTTTCTACGATCATACCAAAATAAAATTAATTGCCATTGTTTGTACTTAGCAGTTTCCAGATTGCAGTGTCTTGTACCTATGTACGTAGGCAACACTTATTACATTAATGTATGATATTTTTTAGATTTCTCTATTTCTCATTAAATTATTACGGAAAATACTTAGTCCAGTAACTGAAGACCTGAAAATAGGCAAACCTATCAATATATTTGTCCAATAATTTTTTTTGGCTTGATTTGTAGGTCTTGACAGGTACTTCAAAGGGAGAAAAAGTTCTCCCCTTTGCCCCTTAGCTAAGGGTCTAAAATGGCCCCTAAGCCCCCCAAAAAACGGTTTCCCGCCATTATCTCCCGAAATATGCAATTTGGAAAATTTTTGTTCAGGTAAAAAGTGAAGGTCGTTAAATTATCTACAAAAATGGTCCCTATCATTTTTTTCCAAAATGCCATAGTTCTCGAGATAATCGCATCCAAACGTCCCCTCGCTTACCCAGCTGCACTACCTCTATAAATGCTACCGTCTATAAAATTAACTTGTAAACCGGCGGACAAATTCTTCCATAACTCGGTCAAAAATTAATATTTTCCGATGATTAAAAGTTCATTGTAATGGGAATATCCGTAGGTATCAATATGTGTACCTTAAACCCCGTTCTCGCCCGTCGAGGACAATGCAAAAAGTGGCCAATGTTATTTTTCCTCAATATTTTGGCCTCTTCCATTAAATCATTGACATTTTATTTATTTTAAATGGTTTATTATCCCTTGTTTTTTCAAATGGGGTCTGGAGAGGTCCTGAATGTTCCTAGAAATTTTTTTTCAGTATCTTTGTGGCGTTTCAATAAAAAGTTTATTCATTTGCATTTTTCAGTCATTTTCGGAGTTCTCACGAATCTTTCAAATTTTTCCGGTCCCTGGAAAATGAGTGCATTGTATTCCGAATAAAAATATTGGTTCAGAGAGTAGACATAGTAAGCTTCCAAATGGTGTGCATTTAATAACAAAATAATTGAACATTAGTTCTTTATTTTCGCTTGTTTGCAAGATTTGTGAGAACTCCGAAAACGACCGAAAAATGCAAATAAATAAATAAACTTTTTATTGAAACGCCACAAAGATACTCAAAAAAAAATTCTAGGAACATTCAGGACCTCCCCAGACCCCATTCGAAAAAACAAGGAATAATAAACCATTTAAAATAAATAAAATGTCAATGATTTAATGGAAGAGGCCAAAATATTGGGGAAAAATAACATTGGCCACTTTTTGCAATGTCCTCGACGGGCGAGAACGGGGTTTAAGGTGCACATATTGATACCTACGGATATTCCCATTACAATGAACTTTAAATCATCGAAAAATATTGATTTTTGACCGAGTTATGGAAGAATTTGTCCGCTGGTTTACAAGTTAATTTTATAGACGGTAGCATTTATAGAGGTAGTGCAGCTGCGTAAGCGAGGGGACGTTTGGATGCGATTATCTCGAGAACTATTGCATTTTGGAAAAAAATGATAGGGACCATTTTTGTAGATAATTTAACGACCTTCACTTTTTACCTTAACAAAAATTTTCCAAATTGCATATTTCGGGAGATAATGGCGGGAAACCGTTTTTTGGGGGGCTTAGGGGCCATTTTTGACCCTTAGCCAAGGCGCAATCTTGGAGAACTTCTTCTCCCTTCGAAGTACCTGTCAAGACCTACAAATCAAGCCAAAAAAAATTATTGGACAAATATATTGATAGGTTTCCCCCTTCAGTTACTGGACTAACTGTTGGATGCTTTAACATATTAGAAAAAAAACAAAAATATTTTATTCTACAGTTTATATCAAAATATATACTAGCTCTCTTTTATCTATAAATAAAATTAGGAGTGCGCCAAAGTTACTTTCTGCTCAAGAGCGCCAATAATGTCAAATTATGACAGCTCGCTGAAAAAATCAAGTTTGCAGTTACTTTTAAGACACAAAAGACGACTTTCGATAGTGGTCGTAGAAAAATTCACAATGTCTCTAACCGCTCTACCTTTGGTGCTTAGTTTATTGTTCCTTTTGATTTTGTGATTTTAATTCTGAATCTAATTCTTTTTTTCGGTTTTTGTCTCATTGTATACCGTTCTTAGATATTGTTTTTAAGTGGAAGAACATTTTCACGTAAAGCTTTGCTCCAATATATATTTTTCATCAAAAACATTTAATTATATCTTCTATCTATAAAACAAAATCTTTTAATATCTTTAAAAGACAATTTTGGATGTTTGTATGTTTTTTCAATAGAATAAATTTCATATAGAACTTGTCGTTTATTAACCTCAAAATAAATGAAAATTATATTTCGGTAAAATTGAAAATAGCCTTAACAAAACTCAACTAATCCGCGAGGATTACCATCTGAATGTACAAAAATAAGTATATTTTCTTTCCAAATTCAAGACGATTTCAATGAAGTTTATCCAACATTTTTTTCAATTAGCAAAGATGAAAGATTTGTTGTGGAATATCAAGCATAGACGTATCTCAAAAGGGGATAAAGGATCTTAACAGGCACTAATTTATTAAACTTATTTTTCACTCTGTCTTATAGCGAAAACCAGTTTTAAAAAGGCTGCTTGTATCCTACAGCGTTCATTATTTTCAGCTAACATGTATTGTTATCATATAGGGCTAAAATAACATTTTAACAAAGATACCTTAATGCAGGAAATAGTTGTATGTATATTGGGGTGACATCCACTGAGATCCAAAAGAACTATTGTATCCCCTTACTTCTACTCTAGTCGCTTTTCAAGTCCTATTTCCCAAAGGAATTCTAAGATATATGGGTATACCTTCTGGGTGAATGTCCCTATACTATTTAGTAGTCCCGTAGTTGTTGTGCCCTAGGTTTCTGAATTGCAGTGCAATTCGCGAGTATGTGAATGGATGACTTTTTCTTCCATGACACAGATTTTACACTTTTCATTCTCCACTATTTTGGCGACAATGTCCCGTTAGGATCCTTGTTGAGACTCTTAAAGCAGGCATTCACTTGATCTCAACGATTTGTAGTCTCCCAACAGAATGTTTGATTATCTGAGCCCTACTAAATCTTTCCAATGGTCAGATCTTTTTTTTCTCGGCTTTACCTATTTCTTCCAATATTACATTGGGACTTATTCCGGTTGAGGGTTCAGGTCCCCAAAAGTGTATTTCAATCCCCTTCATCTACAATTTCATTTCCTTTTAGTCCAGTGTGTCCTGGAATGTACAGTAAGGTGACTATTTTTCTTTCGCATAAGCATTGCCACACCATTTTTTAACTGAATACGCAAGAGCTCAGTGCTTCAACTTGAATATCCGACATTATGATAATCCTTTGCCTTCTATATCCTTTGCCAATATTTTACTGGGCACTCTTCCTTATGGCGTGAATTCGATTTTAAAAGATACTTCGGGTTTTCCAAAGGTTCCTGGTCCGTACACTCCTATCCCATGCTTGGTTATTGGTAAATAAATAGCTTACAGTTTTATAGCAATAAATGCATGGTCTGATAATTAATGATAATATATGTGAAGACAAACTTACTATTACCGAGTGCAGTTGCAATCAAACTGAACAATTGTAAATTCCTTTTGAAAAATTATTGTGCGCTCATGATATTGAAAAGTAAATAACGCGTTGGTTTTTATTGAGTGTTGAAGTGCCATGGAACTCTCCAGGGTTCAATGAACAAAATGTTAAGAGCTGAGGAGCATTATAATTCCTGTAACATTGAATTAAGTGATAAAAACAATCTTATCAGTGATATATAAGGCTCTGTACTTCCTATAGTCTATTTTCAATTGTTGTTTAATAAGAAATTTTAACAAAAAATTCATAGAAGCCGATTTATTGTTGATAATTGAATAGAGCCAGTTGATAACTGAATTAGGTTGTACCTACTATTCATAGGTATTGCTTATAAATACCCAGTCTTGGATTCACTAAATTCAAATTTATCGTATCTTATATTTTAGGAAGATATTAACATTACTCAGTAACTTCAGATTGTCCTACTCCGTAGCATGCCGATCACCGATATGAAATAAGTTTTCACACAATGGCTGCTATTTTCCACCATAACGAGTTGTTGTCAATGCCCCAATGACCAAGTTCATAGATCGACCGATCATCCATTTTTCTTGTGATGACCAGTCTAGTTTGTTGCATGCTACGGTCTTAAAGGAAAGAGTGCAGTCGTAACCATTCCCAATAGTTAATGTTGTTGACAGAAAGTTCTATGAGACATTGCACGAGATGAATTTCAATAAGTGAAATGTCTAGAAGTCAAAAATTGTGTGCATTTAAAACTCCGTTCAACTAGCGGCATGAAGGATATCCAGCCGTAGCGTTAATGGACTGGCTGGCTGACCTTGATACTTTCCCTAAACTTATGGAGGGTAGAAGTAAGGAGAACCGTCTTGTATGGGGGGAGAGTTGAAAAAGTGTCCAGCTGTATACTGACAATAAAGCTTCAATTATCTGCCAGAGTAGCGCTGGCGTACGAAAAACTCTAATATGAAGATAGCTATTGTAGACGGAGTGAAGTGTGCCGAGTTTAAATATTTTTCAAGACTTCAAGAGTAGTTAGTAAAATACCCGTATACAAAACTTCAACTATTTACGTAGGTAGTCCAAAATAATTTAGTAAATATGGAGACTAGATATAAGGAGCACAAACTTATATAGGAAAAATTTCGAAAAAGTGTCTGCGAAAAGCATCCAATAGTAGATAGCGCGATGCCGACCAAGTTAACCTAACAAAATCTCCGTCTATATAGTGTTTATCACGTGTTTATGTTTATTTTATAAAAGTTGAATCTAAATTAACAATTAATGGTAAAAACGAGTATTGTGAAAAATTGTTACCGAATAGTAATTCGGTGAAAATATACACCGCTATCTCTGTATTTTTTCTTGCCAAGAGTACGTGAAATAATTTCATGATAACCTTAGCATTGAAAGCAAATTATTATATTTGTCACACTCATTTTGAAGAGTAAGTGGAAGGAGCTCAAGATATTTCCCACCATTTATTTCCATAACAGCACAAATATCACTAATGAACATCAAATGACAAACTCTTGCTGCAGTACCTACCTCTCAAACGAACAGCATCAAGTACAACAGATCTACATCTAGCAACAGGAATTATTAGAAGATCAGGAAGTTTATAATAATTTAATTTATCAAAAATTATAAGAAGAACTGAGCAACTACACAAACTCTGGAGAGTTTTATTTATATATTTTTTTTAAATTTTGCTGCTACCGACGGTTTGGCTATATGTAATAAAACTGAAAGGATTGGAATTTTTTTATATATATGTACATATTGAAGGAAATTTATCAATTACATTAAGTATTTATTGATGTAAAAGTGAATATATTTAATTGTCTTTTTTGGTAACGTTTTTGAAAAGTCCAGTAATCTATTAATGTGAGGGAAACATGTTTTTTGAAAGAGATATTCCATCCATATCCAATACAATAATATAATTTTGTATTTTGTCTACTGATTTTAAGTTTCAATTCAAAATAAACTTTTAAGCGATATATAGATTTCAACTATAGACAAAGAGCTGTGTTGGAAACTGACCCAATTTTTACAAATCAAATAATTTATAAGTGATTACACACATCAATCAAATATACTTACAATGTACCTACAGTTAAATTAAATAACAATAATATTAAACATAGGATTAAAAATTTAAATTTTAAAATCTAACATAACAAAAACATTCTAAAAAACTCTTTACAGAATACCTGAGAACACTTTTTAGTCAAATACTTTTCCACCAAACGCTTAAACACACTGGCTTCTAACTCCTTTCATCTTACTAAAACTCTGGGCCCATCTTGACATCTATGACTACTTCAAGAATTATATTTAATTTAACAAGTTATCTTCTTAATTAAATGTACTACTTGTTTTTTTTTAATGTTTCATACTTTATTTGTTGAACACATGTGTATGTTCATTGATATATCTACTAAAAACAAATATGTTCATGTTTCGAACATGAATACTTCCTGTAATATTTGTGATTTTTTCAAGCAATAAATGTTTCCACAAATATGTACAAATTTTTTATTACCAAAAATGTTTCTCCTATTTTTGATGGACTTCAAGAAAAAAAAGCTGTGTATTTAAATTCTTATTTGAAATAAGTGGTACCCTATATTATGTCATATCATGGTTGTAATAATATAATGTAGGTACTTACCTATATGAAGTTTGATATTCATCTGCAAAACAACATGCAATGTGCTGATACATGTAACAATCATAAATTATAATCAACCATCACATAGACTGTCGAGTACAGATAATGCTTGTATTAGACTTTTCAACAACTTACTAGACACTATCGAAATCAAAGAATATAAAAAAAAGTTCAAAAAGACTGCTTTAGATTTAGCCCTAAATTAAGAACCTTTCACAGCTGAAGAATGTCCTCAGGAGGATCTGTAGGAAGGAAGGAGAATCTACTTTTGCTTTCAAATTCTTTATATAACCTATTTATATTTTTTAAATTCTTCCATTCCACTTGCATGTGTACTAACTGTGATGGAGGATATTATTTTCATTTATAATTGATATGATGAATCCTGTTGATAAAACTGTTTCTATTTTTTTATTTTTATATGTACTAATCATACACTTATTTTACAGAACATATAAATTTTTAATTGTGATATTGTATAGCAAAATAGTAGGACATCACACTCTCTGCAAATTGTTTTGGTACTTTTCAGCATTCCACAACTACCACATCTTCTTTGAGTTTGAAATAGTCCAATCACAATTTGTATATTCCACCAATGCTATCTTGAAATTGTCTTTCTTGGAACAAAAATTGGTGTTGGTTCTTGGTTATTTAAAAGAAGTACCTACCTTCTTCATTTGATTCACTTTCAATCGGATGTGCTGAGAATTACTACTGCACAGTGACACACTCTGAATTCTCTGTGGATTTCATTCATACTTATCAGCATTTTTGAGGCATTATCTGTAACAATAGAAAAAATCAGTGATTGATGGGTATATATTTATGCATAATGTGTAGAAATAATATGTGGAATATTTTTTATTGTTTTCATTACTATTTTGCAACACAATTATATAAATATATTGAAGAAACTTACCTTCAACCAAACATAGCACTAGCTACGCGAGATAATTATTTTTTCCTTGAAATTTGCTAAAACCAATAAGTTAGTTAAAATAAACAAACCATCTCCATTTACATAACCTTAAATAATTTACCATGACATTCCAACTATATCCTAAGGTACCGCAGCGCCACCCTTATTGGACGCGCTGTTACGGACACTTTTTCATACACAGAGATGGTTCTCCTCACCTCTACCCTCCATACCTAAACTGAAAAAGTGCAAGGAAAATTATTTAAGAAGAGTTATTCGAAAGGTACTTTTCTCTCCCCTCCAATAATTTTCCTTGCCGTTCTGAATAAATTAACCAATGATCCTGATTCAGTACAGGACCACGCTTGGCAGCGTCGATAAAGAGAGCTACATTCATACCATGGAGACTATATAAGGAGACCGAACTCCATGTATTTCAATTTTTGCACAAGGTAGAGGGCGCCAGCTAAGAATAAGAACCTTCACAGCCAATCATAAAACTTTAGTCCATCAAGTTTTATTGGTTGCAGGATCTTTTGACAGTTCGCGGTTCACGTGTAAAGTAAGTGAGGTTAGGAAATATAACCAAAACATTTTTTGGATAAGAAATCATTTTTTTGTCCCCTTTTTTAAAAAAATATCGAAAATTGTGATCGTTTTTGGGGTAAAATAATCAGCTGAATGTATTATACGAATATATACTATCATGTCTTATTTGTTCTCGAATTTAAGAACTAATTTAAAGGTCCAGCACAGTTACAATGAGTATAAAAGAGAAATTTGAAGAATAAAGAAGACACCCTCGTGAAAGTAAGTATATTCTAGATCCAAGTTCACCCCAATTATGAAAAATAAATTCAAGTTGAATTAAGAAATACATATGTATAAAAATACATTGTGTATAAAGTTTTTCTGAACCTGGCTTCCTACATAGTAAAATATTAACTAACAAAAATATGAAAAAACGAAGGAGAAATCAATTGAAATGCTTGGAGGCGGTGTATAATTTCAAATGTAGGTACTACATTTGAATGGCCTTCGAATAATTTAGAATTGGAGCATTATATTTTGCAACTAGAAGAAATAGAAATAGAATAGAAAACATAGAAGGTAGGTATGTATTGATAAATGTCACTAGCCATAAGCTCTAAACACAAATTTGGTCCTATATTATTAAGAAATAATAAAACAATTACATAATTGATAATATCTAATATTTTAGGTTATTTTCATGAAATTAACGAAAATATGATTGTTTCCAAACTGGTCAAGCCTTTAGATGAAGAAATTATGAAAATGTTAAATACCTATACAGATTTTCATGAGAAGTACCTATAACAACTACACACCATGTAACTTCTTTCACCTAAAAATAAAGTGTACAATCTGTATTTTGTCTCTTACTTGAAATCTACCTATTTTATGGCCTGTTATATTTATCTTGCCTACTATGAGTTGGTAATAAGTTTACTGTTAAAGTTTAAATAAGGTAATTAGGAAACTTGATAGATTTACCTTGATTTATAGGATTACAAATTACAAGTGAACACATAGATAATATATATCTTGATACCAGATTGGTTTTAGAGAAAATGCTCAACTATATATTCACTATTGAACCTGACATCAAATATACAAACCTCTAGACTATGAAGAAAACAGTGTTGCTATTTTTCTAGACATTACCGAAGCATTTTAAGGTGTTTGGAACTGAAACTATATTAAGTGATGTGTCATAAATATTTAAGACTACTTTAGTGATAGAGCATTACAAGTAAAAGTGCCAAAAATTTATACCTTAACAAGGACTTCTGTAGGGCTCCCTGCTGTCCTATAATTTACTCTACAATCTATATGTGCTGTTACAACTACCATTTTGCAATAGTGGTTTAATGTGTGGAAGTTGATGCCTGCACAGGTTTTCAATTTAAGATAATAAAATGATTCCCATCATGCAAGAAAATAATTGTTTTAAGTAGGTACTTTATTTTAACAATACAAAAGTTTATTTCCTAAAAGCAAACACAGTGGAAAGTCACCAATCGTAAAATACATGAGTACACAAAATATATATCTGTTGATATTCATTAACTCAACTGCACAAAACATTCACTACACTATTTTTAATACTCTGTGTTTTATCTATTGATGATATTCCATAACTGCCTTGACTGAACAAACTTGGCTGTAGATTGGTAAGAAATAATGGTCATTGATTAGTTTCAATGTCTTATGGTTTCATTAATCCCTATTGGTAAAGTGCACCAATAATTGCATAATTTTGTTCTATATCTTGAATATATTTGTTTGAATTCATGTTCTCACCTCATTTATATTTTCATTTCCTATTTTTATCTGAATATCAACTGAATTCATATTTTTTCTGTATAAAAGGCATACTAGTACTTTCATCAGATTAGTTTCATAACTCAGTTCTTATCAACCTCTAGTTTTTCTTCAAATCATTGTTCGCCTTTCTTCTTCCTGATCTCTTATAATAGGTATACTTGTATAGAACAGAATAATATCAGCAAAATAATGTATTTTGTATGCAATTGTGCTTTTTCTATACTTCTCACAAGTGGGGTATAATTATAATTTTGATTCAAGATAATAATTATCTCCTACTTCATTTATCTGAATATTTTTGATTACTGAAAAAACTTCAGTTTTCCTGAATTAAATTCAATTTGCATCTTCGTTTTATACCTAATCTGCACTACCAACCACTATTGCAATGGCTTTCAACAACGAACACCCTGCCTATTTTAAATAATTTTTATATTTCTAGTTCTTACTTTGCATTTTAGTAATGTTTACTATTAGACTACTGTCATCTATAAAAAGTAAGGTTATTGTAGTTTCTGTCAGAAATGGGTTCTTAAGGTACAATGCGCACGCTGCGGTCAAAAACCAAACTACTTAGAAAGACGATTTTGAGGACAGATTTGTCAATTTTTCCCATATGAGTTAGTTCTCCTTATCTAGTCTCCATGATTCATACGCTCCTCATTAAAGTTGTTGTTCGCCGACGCCATATTGACAGTTTGGAGAGTGGAACCACAGAATACACCAGCCAAACAAGAAACGAAAGCCGGCGTATCTAAATCCTTTGATGTTTTGGGGGCAAAATTTCGTGATATCCTCCGTAAGTTCCTTGTGGCATTATTTTTTTCTCTTATTTTTTGGGAATCAAACCACAATAATGTTTTTTATTTTCCATTTCTTATTTAGACGTTTCCGTAGCGTTCCAGCTACCGTTGTCAAGATTAACTAGTAATAAAATAATTTTTTTTATTGGTGAACCATTTTACCTATTCAAAGCACGCCTCAGCATATTTAAATCGAACTTTAAAAAACGCGCGTGTTTTAAAGTTACCGTGGCAACATCAACAACTCGAGAAACGAAGTCTAAATCTATGATCTAAATCATGTCTAAATGTCAATTTTTTTATTATTGATCTGACAGGAGTAGTTTCTAACGTCAAAACTTTTATTCGAACGATATTTAACAATGTCAAAATTATAAATTAAAATGGAAAGTGCCGTTGGTATTGTTTGATATATTGATATTTCGATTTTTCAAATCTTAGGAAATGGTATTTAAATTAATACTATTGACATTCACAGAACTCAATAAGGTTGAACTTCCATCAAAATACAAATTAGTTTATATTTTTCCCATTTCCATAACAACGCAAGGTATAACATCATACTCAACCATTTGACATTTAGTTCTTATTTCCATATATGATTTCCATTTCTTTTTGTTGTAGTAGTTATAGACCAATTTCAAAGTGCACCAATTAAAAAAATAGCGTCAAGTATTCGTAGATAACTGGTCTTTGAAACACTTGCATACTTGCACTTGCACTGGCACACTTGCACTTGCACATTTACACTTGCACACTTAACGGGCTTAAAATGGCGACATGCGCACTCAGAAAATGAATTGTAAAATAGCACAG
>CAJUYG010004794.1:379-13970 GCA_910591675.1 Galerucella calmariensis | reverse complement strand
TGCAAGGAACGACGTTTGCGACGACAACCCATTCCCAGCTTTCTTTTCACCTTCATTCCGCCTGTTACAAGTAATGCAGCAGTTTTCTCTCCCAGTGAAGCGTCTTTTGATTTAACGCGAGCCCAAGCTTTATCTTCAAGTATCCGATCGGCTTTGTGTCGTTCCTCGAGAGACTTATTCTTCCAGTAAGAAATATCGTGTTGTTTACAAGCTGCGTCCAAGGGGTTAATGCCCGGATCTCCACGATCAAGACGTTTTTCCAATTTTGTACCAGCTAACAGAAAAACAATTAATTTTTTGCAAAAAGGGTGGGGGTGGTTTACTTACGTCCACAATACTGATAGCTAGGTAAGTGAAGTTCAATAGGTAGTTTATTGATGAGAGAATTTAAGAGACCTTCTCCTTCAAACACCAACATTAATACTGATACGCGTAAGTGGTAACACCTATATTTAAAGAGTAGTACTACGAAAAGCGACACACACACAATGAAAATAATTCAACAAGAGCAGACTATACCCATTGAAAATCTGGATTTCACCTCAACGCCATCGATCGGCAAACATGGTAAATTGTTGCCAAATTCTTTCCGTGCCATTATATGTGGTCCCAGTGGGTGTGGAAAGACGAATGTCGTGCTGGCGCTCCTATTTAATCCGAATGGCGCGAAATTCAAAAACGTTTATGTTTATTCAAAATCGTTATTCCAACCAAAGTACCAATTGCTGCAGGAAGTTATAGCACAAGTGAAGGGCGTTGGCTATTTTCCATTCAAAGACAACGAGGAAATAATAAGTCCAGATGAAGCTCAGCCTAATTCTGTCTTTTTATTCGATGACGTTGCATGTGACGGCCAGCAGAAAATTCGGGAATACTATTCCATGTGCAGACATAAAGATATCGATGCTGCATATCTTTGTCAAACATATTCAAAAATACCGAAACAGCTTATTCGCGACAATTGTAATGTTATTGTGTTATTCAAGCAGGATGAGGTAAACTTGAAACATATATTTGACGAACACGTATCTCCTGACATGACATTTGACGTATTTAAAAATATGTGTTCAAAGTGTTGGTGTGATCGCTATGGTACATTGGTAATTATGAAAGATTTCGCCCTCAATGATGGAAGGTATCGCAAAGGATTCGATAAATATATAAAATTGTAGCGCATGTCTTTAGTCCATACCAATATGTCTGACGATAAGGTTGCTACTGCATTGCGCAAGAAGAAAGTGTCCGAACTTGCCAGATCGATTCGCAAAAAATACTTGGCATTGAAATTAGGTAAATCAGAGCAAGATGAGTCTATTAATAAACTATTCAAGCCAATATCCAAACCACTAGAAGAAATTGTACAATCCTCGAAGACATTACAAAAATCGATTACAAATTTACAACCAAAGGAGGAAATAAAGAAGGAAGAAGAAGAACCAGATGATGTGTTTACACGTTTCCTCGAAACGGAACCGGTGGCTGAAACCGATGAAGAGGGGAATATTCCAATGCCTGAATCTCCAGAAATAATGCGTCCTGAGGTGACACATGAATCCATCCAAGAGTATTTAGATCAATATCCTGAAATTAGTCAATCGTATATCGAAGACTATTTCCAAGATAATGGAAGAATCGATAAAAATTACGGACCTTTCTACAATGACGATCTCGGTTGGAGTTTAGGTACGCGTAGAATTGGATTTGATGGAAGAAACGGCAATATCAACATACTACAAGAACGAAATAAAGAAGCTGGATCCGTGACTGGTACACCTGGCTTATACCAGCTTTTATTCTACCACGATCCAGAAGGTTACACCCAGCAGGATTTGGAGGCATATAAAACCCTTCTAGAGTATACTAAGGTTCACCTAGATACACGCAACCGTCTTAAGGGTTCAAGCACTTACAAATATCACAATATTATCAAACCTTTGTTTAGAACAAAATCAGAATCATCGAACCGTCGTCCCTCTACTCGAACACAACAGCTACTAATGGAACGTCCATCAAAAATACCTTTTACGAAAAGTGGCGGAAACGTTCTCGATTCCCGTTTGGTATACAACGAAGACCCTATGGAATACATTTATTGGGATGATCCCAACGAGTTGGTTGAACGTCTAAAGCTACTAATTGCTTCGAAAGAGGCCGGTAATACGTCACACGACAACGAAATAGTAGCAATTATCAATGAACTCAAGGAAGCTGATATAATAGAATAATACAAGTTGAAACTTGTTCATTTCAATTATGCCAGTCGATAAATTCGGACATAGACATCAAACGCCCTATGCGCGTTTACCAACGAAAATTACGTTCCCTCATACACCGGACGGTAATATTGATATTGGAAATGTGAAAATTTGTAATGTTAAAGAACCGACAGCAAATAGTGACGCTGCAACAAAAAAATATGTTGATGACTTGCGTACTATCAACTTACCACAAACACCCAATATAAAGAATTTAGAAGTAGGATTGAACGAAATCAGAAACGAGCTTCATAAGATTGAAATTCCCATATTACAGGCGAATATTACCGACTTACAAAATAAAACTAACGAAATTAATACATTCATTTCGCGAAATCCCCCAGTAGCAGGTAGGGATATGGCTACGAAGAAATACGTTGACGACTCAATTGCCACTGCAAAAGTCTTCATTCGAAGAGAATTTAGTGCGAATGCAAGTATACGTGAATTGAAAAAAGAATCTGCAGAAAATATCACAGCCGTTTCGGATTTGAAAAGTAACATTTCAGACATAGTGAACAATATTAAGACATTGGATATAAATTTCCATAACCGCATTCATAGTCTGGAACTGAAGCTGGCCGGTAATACATCATAATATGCACACCAAGGAAAAGATTCAACTCGTAAACGAGCTTCACAAACCTATTCGGAAAAAATTCCCTCGCAGACGCACCATTATCAAGGGCCTTGACGATCTTTGGCAAATGGATCTTGCAGAGATGAGGAATTTTGCATCACAAAATAGGAATCATAAAATGATACTGGTCGTCATTGATTGTTTTTCAAAGTTTATGTGGACACGCCCACTAAAGACGAAGACCGGAGAGGAGATTACTCGGGCATTCTCGGACATTCTCGCTCATACACGACGAACACCGAAAAATCTACAATCCGATCAGGGGAAGGAATTTTACAACAGCAAATTTCAAAATTTAATGAAAAAACATGATATAAATCATTATAGCGTACTTAGCACGATGAAAGCTTCTATGGCTGAGCGTGTTATAAGAACATTAAAATCGAAACTCTACAAATATTTCAGTTTAAATGGCACCTACAAATGGATTGATATTCTGCCTGAAATTACTCAAAACTATAACAATACAACACATTCCTCAACAAAATATAAGCCTTCTCAAGTCAACAAATCCAACGAAAAATCTATTTTGAATAACACCTATAGTCATTTAAAGATAGCAGGCCCGCGAAAATTTAAAGTTGGTGACATTGTGCGCATATCTAAGGCAAAACATGTCTTTGAAAAAGGATATACACCCAATTGGACTACAGAACTATTCAAAATCATCAAAGTTAAAATTACCAATCCTGCTACGTATTTACTTGAAGACATGCAAGGTACACCAATCAGCGGCTGCTTCTATGACGAAGAACTACAGAAAACATCGAATCCGGACGTTTACTTGGTGGAAAAAGTTCTTAGACGTAAAGGCAAGAAACTGTTTGTGAAATGGTTAGGCTTAGACAAAAAACATAACAGCTGGATTAATGGAGTTGATGTTTTATGACGTAAAATGCCACATAAATTGGAGTCGTTTCAGATCTCAAACTCAGTTAGCAACATGCAAGGTGTCAGTAGTGGTTACGACAGTAGTAGTAGTAGTGATAATAACTATTCTGCAGAGCTGGATAGAATTTTGAAAAACTATGAGTTTGCTGCAAAGTCTGAAAATGTGTACCTGCTTTCAACACAATATACAATTTCTGGTTATGAAGTAAAATGTGGAATTAGTCCGGCAAGATCATTTACGCCTGCTGTTATTCTATCTCAACAGCTAAAGTGCAGCAAAATATCTTTCAGCACTTATGAATGGTATACCTTTATTTCAATGATGACGCAACAGATGAATGCTTTCTTTCATGCCACAGACGACGCCGACAAGTTCCAACCTGATTCGTTTTCATGTGGAGAGTACTGCACCATTACTCCATCAAATTACGATGGGTGTAAGTTGATTTTCGTCAAAAAACATGATGTCGAGTATTACATGGATGAAGAAGAAGTATCCCAAATTTTAAAATTGAATAATTTAATTATACAACGTATAGCAATGTTGGAAAATTTGAATTTTTGTCAATATTATTATAATGTTTTGGATTTCTGTAAAACTATCACCTCTGAAAGTCCTTTACAAATTTTATATGCATTTTGTTCCATAACCCCAAACGATATGTTAAACAACGCTCTCAGAGAATATGTATACTTTTATAAACTTAAAGTTATCAATGATTTAAATAAATAGTTGTATATTATTGGTGTTTTCTTTAACTGGTTGTGTGTGTGAATAAGTTTTGAGTTCAAATCAATTTTCCATTGAGATCAATATGAAGTTCCATTTGACGTGACAACGTGACATTTGACGTGACAACGCGACATTTGACGTGACAACGTGACATTTGACGTGATAACGTGACATTTGACGTGACAACGTGACGTTTGACGTGACAACGTGACATTTGTCGTGACATTTGACGTGAGAATGTGACATTTGACGTGGCAAGTGTTTCGTACAGGATCAACATTTGGTCCTTTTGACAGCGTGATAATTTTGTTACACTCAGTATATAATAAAATTCTCAAAGTCTTCACATGAATGTAGGAAAAAGAAATAAAAAATGAATTTTATAATATATATATATATATATTTATGATAAACAATAACTATAAAACTTACACATCTTAAAAGTCTAAATCACAAAATTTTATTGAACCGGCAAAAGATCAATATATTTATGATAAACAATAACTATGAAACTTACACATCTTAAAAGTCCAAATCACAAAATTTGTTTGAACTGACAAAAGATTAATATATTTATGATAAACAATAACTATAAAATTTACACATCTTAAAAGTTTAAATCACAAAATTTGATTGAACTGACAAAAGATTAAATTATAAAAATGAAAGAAAAACAAAATAATGAATTGATAATACTAGAATACAGTTTTCACTTAATGTATCCATATCTAAAACAATCAGAGTACATTTTTATATACATATACTCAACAAAAAATTAAATTACTCAGTGTTACTTAGTTTGTAATGCCCCCAGGGAAGCGTATCAAACGACTCTGGAATTAGTGACCGCTTATCATCTTCAGGTGAAAGACCCACTTTCTTTTGTTCAATGCTGAAAACGTTATGTGCATAGGACTGAATTGTGTTTTGGAAAATGTACTTCGACTCCCAGTTTTTTAAACAGTTCAAGTAATCTTCGAAAGTAATTTTATTTCTTACAACATTTTTCTTTACCCCCTTAGATTTTTTCACTATTTTCCCACCCCTAACTTTAAAAGCATACATTTTTGAACGTAGCCCTATGAAATGTGTCATAATAGAACCATTACATTCATCTTTCATCAAACCTAACACCTTTTTGTTTGCTAACGGAATGTTAAAGTAATTATCCTCTGCATAATCACTCGTATCAAACATGTGAATATCATCCTTTATCACTTCTTCGTATACGTCATTACAATGAAGTTCATACGTGAAACTATCTGTATCTGTATACATTAATTTACAATTTTTTTTTCCCAATTTAGGGATGATGTATGAATAATGGAAGTCATACATACAAGTTTTTGAAATGTCTAAAATGGCCATCCCAATGTACAGGGGCTTATTGAAAACAAGATTACTCTTTTTTAATTCTATTGCAACTAAATTTTCTTCAAAAATTGTTCTAGAATGAAACCAAGGACTAGCAATCAAGTTTTTAGCTCCATAACGTCCCAAATATGATCTTGATAATTTCACTATCCTATGATTCCGTATATTTTCCATGGTTTTACCAAACACCGCGTTATTCATCAATTTATACAAATTTTTGGCAAAAGCTGTAGTAGCTTCCGTTCTTAGTTTAGTATTTAAAGCGATGTAGGGTTTTAACCATGCAGCTTGCTTAAATTTTAAAATTCTATGTATTTTTGTTAAAATTAAACCATTTGCTAAAGCTTGTTTTAAATTTCGATAGTGTAAGATGTAATTATGTTTATTGTGTAGGGTAGCCATGAGTTTTTTTAATTTGGAATTGGGAGGCGTTTTGTGTTCAGGACAAAAAGGAAAATCTTGGTGTAGATCGTGTAGCTCCTTAGGGTACTCGAGGTCTACCTCAAGAATGTACCCCTCTGGAGAGTCGTCTGCAATTTGATTGATATCAATGTTCGAGTTATCTTCCCATTTGAAGTCTGCATAAGGGAGGAATTCTGACATTGCCCACCCATAAAGGTTGTTCACATCTAGGAACAAAAGGTACTTAGAGGGTTTTTGAGGGTCATACTCCTCCTCCATGTATTTATTGTTGGCTTCGGAATATCGATTTGAGCAAACAGATATACCTCCTCGAATACCTCTCTCAATAAACATAATCATATCAATATCTTTAAGTAATTCTAATTTTATTTGGGTATACTTTAACATTGCATCCCACGTATACCCAGGAAGAGTATAGTACCACGCAGGATCTAGCTGATACGTTTGCAAACAATTACTCCGTAACTGCTCAAAAACGTCTGCTAATAACAGTATGTCTGTTTTCATATAGAGCTGACTATACTCTCCCAGGTTAGCAGTATCAAAATACTCCCAAACATTTTTTGCATGGTTATATTGTTCCATGGAAATATTCGAATCATAAAGTTTATTGTAAAATTTTTCAATGGACGGTAATTCTACGTCGTTGAGCTTTTCTATACAATCGATGTAATCGTATGGAAAAACCCCTTTTTTCATTAAAAGTTTCAGTTTTTGGTTATTTAAATCATGAAACTCGTGTTTTAAATTTTTAAAATCATCCTCCTTCAGTGTAGATACCAGTTCGTCTAGACTTGCTCCCATAAATCTAAGGGAGTCTATGAACCTAAACTTGATGCTAGTTTCAGAGTCATGTAGGGTGAAACTTATATATTTTTCCTTATTTATTGGTAGTATGGAAACCTTACCACGTTTTGCAATTTCCTTAATAACAAAATGTAAGTCATAGCCGCTTAAGTTATGAAAAATAACTGGAACAACAAAAACTTTTTTAAAATTCAAATTGCATGCTTGATGAGCGTATCCACGAAATTTTCCAGTGAAATGATCATGATCCCTAACGACTATATCTTTATCAGTGAATTTATGTTCACAAATGTGACAATTTAGTGCATTACCCAAGTTGGGTGTAACACCAAGGGGTATTATATCTAAAATTTTGGACTCTACAAATTTTGCTACATCAGTTAACTGATTGGTAAACCAATCTATGCAGTCTTCACCCTGATGATATTTATAATATGAAAGCTGATCATCGTAAGCACATTTTAAATAATATCCTGCAGAAAAAGCTACGTGTTGTTGATATTTTTTAGTTTTATCTGTTTTTTGTTGATCTGTATAAGCCTTTAGTATGGATTCTAAATCACTATAAATAACAAACGGACATTTCTGCTTATAAATAAAATTTTTAAATTCAATGTGAGTATGATTGGGAAAAGAAATTTTTGACTCATTCATATTTTTACAAACACTTTCATGCTTATCCAAAATTTGTTCACTATGAAAATAGTTCAAACACCTATCGCAAATGAATTTTTTAACCTTCCATCTATTAAGTTGAGATGAAATTAATCTAGATAAATTTTTTATCCAGCAATAGTGGTACTTAATGTTTTCATTCGTATCGTCTACAGGAGGCGCATCATAATCGTTTAACTTAGGATAATACTTGGATTGAACCAGCAATAGATTAACATGTCTTTCAAGTTTATTTTTAGTTAATCTTGTAGGAACTACTGTATAAAATGTAGATTTATTTGATTGATTTAGTTCTAAAGAGTATACGTTCACTGATATATTATTTAATTTTTCAAATTTTGTAATTTGGGATAGTGGCATTTCAATATCTAAGCCCTTTGTATTTAGAACTTTAGAGTAATGTGGATACGATGAAGTACGATTACTACTTTTAGTAGCAGGATTTAAAAAACTGTTTACTGCCCAGTAAAAACAAGCTCGGTCCATATTACAAACGTTTACAATTGCCTTCCTTCGAGAAATTGGTTCTGGTAGTGGAATGAAAGACGAGCCAACCCCCATTTCATATTTGTTCATTGCAACTTCCAAAAAAATTATTCGAGATAATGCCTACCCGCTTTCTTTTTCAGCAAATTCTGATAAACTGTTCAAAATAGGATCAATAATATTTATTCTAAACCAATCATGTAAATCATCTCCAATGTCTAATACAACATTGGGAGTACTGAAATATTTGCGGTCCACTAACTCCACGTCTTTTGATTGTTTAATAAAATCCCCACAAAAGGTGGTGTTCACTTTTGAAATTTGTGTTTTCTTGAGAACTAATAAAATCTTGTTTTTAAAAATTTTGAAAGCATCTGTAAAGAATGCATTCATATCTTTATGTGACAAGTTTATAATAACCCCTGTTTTCAATCGGCTTTCAAATGCAGCATTAATGTTTTCCCACTTGACCCTTTTACTAGATTTCTCAAGTCCTCCACCCACATGAGTCCCTTTTATTAAACATCGCATGCGCTTCAAATGTGCTATTTTTGTATGAATTTTATGTTTTACTCCAATCGAAAACTTGAAAGATTTTAAAGCAAGATTACATTTTCTGAGGTGTTTATTAATCAGTAAAATCCATTTGTTTCTATTTGAAAAGGTTTGAATTTTGTTTAGAGAATTTAAAATTTCATCAATTTGCTGTAGAGTAACACTGAAGTTCGACATTCTTGAGTATATGAATAAAAATGTACTCACCAGCTTTCTAAAGTTGTCTTCGACTGTGGATGCGAATTTCCTTAATTTTTAAGTTGAGGTTGCTTTCAAATTTTGTTAATGGGCTATATCGTGACTGCGGATGTGTACTTTTAAATTTCCTTTAAAGTTGTCTTCAGTAGGTTGTTTTAAAATTTTGTGATGTGTTTCTGAAACAAAAATTTTTTTTAAATGTTTTTAAAACAGAATCACACATGCTAGGTTAGGTTAATGTGAGTGTACCTCATACCCTCGCTAAATAATAAGCAAAATTTTAAAAATAAAAATTGGGGTCCATGATGGATGTTAGTTCATCCAAGGAAGCCCCCCAAAAATCTCAATGAATCAATAAATCTAAATTTTAAATTAGTTTTTGAGTCGAATAAAGTTTTCTATTGTTGAGCCCTAAACCAATGTGTCTTTTTTCAATTAAATTTTTAAAATGTTTAAAATGACCAATGTTTGTTTGAAGTTTCCTCAAAGTACCTATAGTTGTATCTTTAGTCCTCGAACGAATAGCTTTATTGCAAATTCGAATATGTTTTTTAAGCCGTTTTAGCCAGATTTCTTTATCTTTTTCAGTAAATTTATCGAATATAATTTTTTTCAATTTTCTTATAACCAACAAAAAATCTTTTGACTTTTTAGCAATTTCTTCAACACTTTCAGAATGCATGGCCATAAAAATAAGAATCACTTACCCGTATTCTAAGCCTTATTCTCAACAATTGCGAAAGAATTAGCAGGCGATGGTTTTCCTACGTCGACCGTTCCTTTAAATATTATTGAGTACTTTCCGGAAGAAAAATATTTAATGCTCTCCCTGTATTGGTCTGTGACACGGGCTGGAAGGAATGTAACAGCTTCTTCTAAATCTAGTAGGACGCAGTCTCCAAATCTGCTTTTAACTATTTTAGCGGCATATATTTTCTGCGGCTCATCAAGTGGCAAAGCGCTCAATTTTATTTTTGGTTTTCGCTCTGAAATATTACAATTTTCGTTTATTTTTTTTAGATCCATCTACAAAAGTAAAAGAAAAACATGTTACCATTTTAAAATTATTCAAATTAAATAATGATAACAAAAAAATTACTCAACTAGCGCAAAAATGTTTTATAAAAAAATTTCTATTGATAAATAAAAATTGAGATATTTTTCAGATACAAAAAAATTATTAATGCATCAATGTGAAAAAAAAAAAAAAATAAAAAAAGATGAAATTCAAAAATATTCAAAAATAAACTTACTTTTTAATATTTTAAGGTACCACACTCACACAAACTATTAATAATTGACGTCTATTAACTGCGACAGGCTTTTGAAAAGTGAGCTCTCTGGACTTCGCTAATTAATAAATAACGCGCCTAAATGAACAAACAAAAAAATATGATTGGTTCCCCTCCGACAGATTCTTAGAGTGATAATGCAAGAAAATATGCTTTTCCAAACTAACCGCACGGTAAGAGATTTCCTGCATTTACAGGTTTTGTGTTTTGAATATCGAGAATTAGCAAAAACGTATTTCCTGTTTGCTAATCGGCACATGCTGCTACACAGTATTATCCATTTTTCGATATTCAGCATAGACGTGCTGACACATACATATTACAAAATAATATTTAATTGCAATCAATTTCCTGATATGAACCTGAGCCACATGACCTGGTACTTAGGTCGATCAACTTATAAATTAATTTATACCATTTTAAGTTTTTAATTTCTTAAAACAATATGATATAAAATTGTTATAAGTATTATTAGAAAAACATCCTGTATATTCATCAACTTTTATATTACATGAAGATTGGAATTTTCGTTTTACAATTTTTAAAATAAAATATTGGAAAGCAAGTTATTGCATGCCGCAGACTATATTTACGTTCGAGGACAAGAAAAAGCCGAGTTTCTGCAAAAGAAATGTCACATTTTCGGTATTTTTCCACATATTATTGACGTTTGCAAATTTGATGGTACACCCTATGAAACTGTTTGACGTGTATCATTTGACGTGTCACGTGACGTTTCGACGTGTGTCATTTGACCTGACGTTCCATTCAAATCGGATGAAGCTAGGTGCTAGTGCCTTTTTGACAGCATTATTGCGCATGCTCATACTCTCCATATATAAATTACATCACTTTTCATACATAATGCCGTTTGTTCCATTCAAATCGGACCAATAGTAACGAAGTTAGGTGTTAGTGCCTTTTTTGCGCTACTTTCAACCATCCCCGGTATATCTATACTCTCGATTACGTCGATTACCTCCACACCGACCCCCGGATTAACATTGCAGCACCAATACCATTCTTCGCTAATAATATGCATGAGAGCTTATGGCAGCATGTGTTGAATGCCTCGCTATAGACGCGAAGGTTGTGGGATCGAATCTCACTGAAGTTTTTTTCAGATTTTTAAATATACAACAGGACTAAAAATGACTACATTCAAATTTGCCGCGCCACTCTCAGCGCCACCAAGCGGAGATTTTTGAAGTAGTGCGCTAGAATCCCTGTTGTTCATACTACTGACAATCAATAATATTTTGCAGATCAAGACTACAAAACAAATCATGCTATAAGCGTTGAAAAAGGGGTATTAAAATCTTCATACGATAGGGCCAGAATCATTTGTTCTAATGATAATCATTTAACAAAGGAGAAAGCTCTACTGAAAAATGTTTTAAATGCCAATATTCACCCGGCAGAATTTGTAAATAAAGAAATCAAGAATATAGAGAACGGCTCATTGTTAATACCCCACAATAATAACAATAATATTAAACAAAATATTAAACAAAATGTACTCAAATGTTGAATACACCGACATGTTATTAACTTTAGGCGAGTGTTTAGGAAACTCTAGTGCAGCTTTTACGCGTTATGCAGAAAAGTTTCCTAGAAGAAACTTACCAAGTAAAAAAACATTTAGAGCAGTTGAACGACGTTGTCGAGAAACTGGGAATGTAAGACCAAAGGAAATAATTTCGGGTAGACCAAGAACAACAAGAACAATTAATAAAGAAAATATTATTTTAAATTTAGTTGATCAAAATCCAACATTAAGTGTAAGGAATATGGCAAGACAAACAAATACATCCTCTTCAACTACTTGGCAGATACTTAAAGAGCAGCAGCTACATCCTTACCATTACAGACAAGTTCAAGAACTCTTGCCGGACGATCTACCGGTTAGAGTCGATTTTTGTGAAACATTGCGAGAAAGGACAGCCCTCAATCCAAATTTTTTAAAATGTATTCTTTTTACGGACGAGGCCACCTTTACGCGACAAGGTATGCTTAACTCCCATAACGCACACTACTGGTGTGATGAGAATCCACAAGCCAAAAGGGTATCACATTACCAACACTCATTTAAAGTTAATGTTTGGGCAGCAACTTTAGGTAACAGATTAATAGGTTATCATATTCTACCTGAAAATTTAAGTGGTGATATGTACCTTGATTTTTTAAATAATCACTTATTTGAGATATTAGAAGATTTATCGATAAATGAGCGAACATCATTATTTTTTATGCATGATGGAGCTCCACCGCACTTTGATAGAAGTTGTCGTAATTGGTTGAGTAACAATTTTCGGAATCGATGGATTGGTAGAGGTGCAGAAGCTCCGATTCATTGGCCTCCTCGGTCATGCGATTTTAATCCTTTGGACTACACAGTCTGGTCGTATATTAAGGAAAAAGTCTATGCTACAGAGGTAAATTCTCGTCAAGAATTAATAGACAGAATTAAACGTCACTTTAATGACATCATAGATGATCCCCAACCGTTAAGAAGATTAATGGATTCTTTAGAAAAAAGGATAGACATTTACTCTAATTGAATTTTATGTTATGTTCTTTGTCTTTATTTTAATTTTCTCATTGTAAGTTTTTTTAATTAATAAATTTATCATTAACTTATACGAGGAGCGGTTATTACTTCATAATTTTCAAATCAAAATATTCCGAAAACGGTACATAATATCGAGTTTTACCAAGAGTACCTTTTTGGTGTAGAATTGAACGATGTTTATGTTCACTTGGAGTTTTGACTAATAATTCTACCCTAAAAAAAGTTATGTTGAATAATACGTTGTATGAATCGTGTAACTAGCGCCCTCTATGAGAGTTAGTTATAAAAACAATTTCATGGGATATATCAGTTTCCAAAACATATTCGTATAAAATTTCATTACAATGGTGCCAGTAGTTTCGGCAAAATCGTAAGATATGTGTAATTTTTTATTTTCTTCAACGCCCTTTATCTTGAAAACGGATGGCGTTAGAAAAAAATTTTACTTAGCAAACCCCAATTATTTTTCAGTTTTTTACCTATCCTAAAGACGGTGTTACCTTTTTTTGAAACACCCTGTATGTATGTTGCTGGATGGTTATCACTTCTCATCTACATGGTGAAACACATCAAATGGAAGAAGCAGAACAGATTGTAACCTTTTTTTAACAGCAATATACAGATCACCAAATTCATTTCCAGCGCCAGATCAGTTCAACTTGGAACTACTAAGATATTTAGAAAAAAAAA
>CAJUYG010004793.1:1716-15658 GCA_910591675.1 Galerucella calmariensis | reverse complement strand
CGTACGCTTCTTACTGTAAAATGTGACGTAGTCGAGAAAGATCCGTTAGGATGATAAGTTGGCGCGCCACGATCGATTTTATAACAGCGCGCGCACCGTACGCTTCTTACTGTAAAATGTGACGTAGTCGAGAAAGATCCGTTTGGATGATAAGGCGGCGCGGAAAAATTTAATAAAATATCATCGTGTCACCAGAGTGTTCTTTTGTAATATGTCTTCAGAAGAGAACAGTCATCGTTTTGAGGAGTTCATTAAGAGTAAATTAGACATTGCTTTTTACGAAGATAAAAGTGAGGTTATAAATCAATTGGAAAATCTTAGTTTATCTGATAAGAAAGTGACGTGGAGAAGTCTTCACTGGTTGTCTGAAGAGGTCCAAGCCCGTAGACTGCCGCAAACTACTTATCCGTTAAGACGTATTCAACCTACACCATGTTCAACAGAACAGAAGGGGATATAAAAAATGAAATTAATAACGTTTTCGCCATGTCATGTGTAATATTAGTGGCTGTATTTGTTTTAATTTTGAAAATTATCTTAAAAATTGTAAAACGAAAATTCCAATCTTCATGTAATATAAAAGTTGATGAATATACTGAGTGTTTTAATAAAACCCATGTTTTTTAAAAAAACTTTATTTATAAAGGTAATACAGTATTTGAAAACCAGTGGCGGAGGCGTTGTACATTTCTTTCGGTACACGAATATACTCCAGTGGCGTGGCAGGGGTTTGGATCGTGGGCAAAGTTTCCTGTTTCACACGGCGTACCATCAAATTTGCAAACGTCAATAATATGTGGAAAAATACCGAAAATGTGGCATTTCTTTTGCAGAAACTCGGCTTTTTGTTGTCCTCGAACGTAAATGTAGTCTGCGACATACAATAACTTGCTTTCTAATATTTCATTTACTTTAGAATATTCTACATCTCCTGAAGAGTATCGAATGCCGTGCACATTTCTTTCCAAGTATGATGTGGTCTTTTTGTCCTCGTTGCTCAATGTGGAAAACGGTTGCGGTGGTAAAAATATGTAATGCGAACTTTTGAAGCCAATTTCTATGGTGAGCTCTTTGGCAACGAAAAGACCGTCTACGACAAAGCCTTGAATGTCTACGAATGCTACTCTCATGTTGACGTCTGCTCGAACACTAACTCTAATCAGCAACTAGTTCAAGCTTTTAACAATTTCGGTGAGGGGGAAGTATTCCATCACGCAATCGTGAATTATGATGCAATAGACTTTGGTATTTTCGGGAAAGCCTATGTTTGCTTCAATGTCAAGTTTCACATCGACTGTGGATGCCTTCATGCTTTCCTCCTGTTTCGAACAATCGATAACAAACAATGCCCGTTTCTTGAAAGAAGAATAATCCAGCAGGGGACGCTTCTGTGTGGAGTTTGCGTAGTTGGGATAGAATTCAGTATAGTTAAAATATGCTTCATTGTAATCAGTTTTAGCGAAATCCAATTGCATTCTTTCATTGGGCCAATAGTCACCATTAAGTGACAGTCTTATACTTTGTACGTCGGCATTGTCAAATAAAGTCGGGTCAGCTGTACTCAAGTTACGTTTGTCGGTTTGAAAGAAAACAATAACAAAACGAGGTCTTTCAACTGAAGTGGATGTCTTGACAGCCCAAACTTCACGTCTTGCTCCTTTAGTAATTGAGGGTAATTCGTGTAACTCCCACTTCCTGAATGGAATAACTATAGGTTGATCTTTTTGAATGGATTTCATGAGATTTAATTTTATGTCGTCATTAGGAAAGATATGTTTAACTTTCAGCTCAACGCTTGTAATGTTAATTTTAGCTGTTGTAGTGGAGAGCGTTCCAGAGACATTCTTTTCAGTAATATATAAGCAATCATTATCATTTCGTGCCCGAACTAGTCGTATTGTTTGACGTCCACATGTAATCATGGAATAATCGTTGAAAATGTTGAAAATATGTTTGAGAGGTATTTGAAGGTTGAAGGACTTATCGCTAACATTCAGAATAGGATCTTTTGGGTAATTCCAACCGGCTATAGCCATATGATTGGAATCTTCTTGGTTATAACAAGTCATAGCACGTACGGCACTCACTATTCCAGGATCTCGAACTGTTTCCATTTCCCTGGCACTTTCACTATACGTACATGAATCGAATAGAAAGGCACCAACATTATTTGCTAATTTTACGTCACCAGCTCCGTGTATTTCAAGCGAACCTTTAATGCACAACAAAGTTTCGCTCATTGCAAAGAACGAATCAACTTGATTAATGCTAAACTCCACAATGTCACTGCAATTGAATGATTTTATGAATGGAGCATAGGTTCTGTATTCAGCCTTTCGAATTGACTCATCAAACATCGGCTTACGATAGATATCAAACATTGGAGGCATGTTGTCGTTTTGACGTAGACGTTTTCCATACATTGTTGTCATTTTTCAATTTAAAACCCAGCGATTGCAGGACCAATTTGTTTGCGAACGTAAGCTGTTTCAGCTTTGGCGACTGCTCAGCTAATGAAGTTGAAAGTGGTGCAGATTGTCTTTTATGATTGATTATTAGCCCCATCGCGCTCTAAGCTCCAACACTAACGTACTTAGTTCTCCACGAAAGTTTACAGGCTGACCGTCCTGGTCTAAGGCTATGACAGTGATGTTGGTTATTTCACGTTGTGGTATAACGGGTAAGTAGAGCAAATTATGAGGAATTTCGTCAATAGAATATCCCGGATCTACTTGTACGACGAATTCGTAAATGGTATGAGCAGGTCTGTTTGCATCGAAGGCTCCAGTGGTAATGTTACAATCGAAGCGTATGCTAGATACTTTAATAATTTTGACGGGGAGATCTGAAGAGTGCAATTTGTTGGCGTCGAGTATTTTCGGTGAAAATCCCAATATTCTTCCAAGACTATCGGCTTCCATGAAGGAAATTTTGTATTTACTGGAAATTTCACATTTCAACGTATTGTGATTGGGTTTTAGTGAAAATACTGGTCTGGTTGAATTGCTCGCGCCAAACTTATCACTAATAAACGCTTCAAGATCAGCAATTTCATAACATCCTGTGGGAAAATCAAAACTTTGAAGCTTGCCCTTGGTATCGTAGTAGTAAAACTTACAATTTTCAATGTTTGGTATACTGTGATAAGAATGAAAAGATCGTAGAGCTATTTCGTATTCATTTTTCGGATCGAGCACAATAGGCGTAGGAGGTTGGAAGGTAAACACGTGATTGGTACTGTTAACTCTAAGCAACTGCGACATGATGACTAATGAAATACGAGACATGTTTGAATTTAAATATCATTTTTTATTTTTTTAATGTTTGTTTACAAAGGAAACAAGTAGCTTGCGAACTCGGAGGGCCGTCACAATGCGTCGTCCAATCAGGTCGGTTGTAATGGATGAAACAAGGCAGTCGTATTTGTAGTTCAAAATTTGCTCGATATTCATTGGGAAGTTTATGCCACATATCCAACAATTCCCAAGGTCTTACACACTCTATTAGATGTTCAATGGGAAAGTGCTTCAGTTCTTCGGCAGTGAAACTACTCAATGTTTTTCCATGGTAGATATGTTGTAGTAATAGTTCCGTCATTGTAGAAATTTCAAACACAAATGACCGCAATTGATTTGATCGTAGTTTTGATATTGGGTATTGTTGTAGAAAATTCGCGCGCTCTTTCCCAAATATTTAACAACTTCTTTCGGTGGCTTCAAGTTACCAAATGAATCGAAATACTCTACATTGTTGTTTATCTTTCTGTAAGCTACCCAATGACTTCCGCTATTCTTAGATGTATCCAAATTAACCACTGCACATTCTTGTTTTCGGGGGCCGGCTTTGGGGAGAGTGTCTCGCATGAAAACTCCTCGAAAATGCGGTATTTTAAGTAATTTTGCATAATGCGCAATGTCAAAGTCAGATAGTGCGTGATTGGGTAGCTTTATTGGTTTTTTTTCAAATACAATCCAAAACCGCCTTTTGGGTACTTTTTCAGATACAGACCAGATCCTACACGTTCCATAGCCTTATTATGACGTACATCTTCTTCCAATTTCTTTTGCGCATGCTTTGCGTCAATGACAGTTTTAGCAATCCCAGCAGCACCACCTGACAAAGCTCCAAGTGCCGAAAGACCGGCAAACAAGGGGATAAGTGGTAGGAAACCTCCGGATTTCGCTACAGGTATTACTCGAGGAACCTCGACTTCTTTTTTCCCACCAAATTCTTTAATAAGTGCTTTGGCGGCTCGTAAGGCAAACGTTGCAGTGTCTTTCAAAGATGATCCTCTCTTCAATGACTTTCCCACTTTTAGAATGACATCTCGATGCAAGGAACGACGTTTGCGACGACAACCCATTCCCAGCTTTCTTTTCACCTTCATTCCGCCTGTTACAAGTAATGCAGCAGTTTTCTCTCCCAGTGAAGCGTCTTTTGATTTGACGCGTGCCCAAGCTTTATCTTCAAGTATCCGATCGGCTTTGTGTCGTTCCTCGAGAGACTTATTCTTCCAGTAAGAAATATCGTGTTGTTTACAAGCAGCGTCCAAGGGGTTGATGCCTGGATCTCCACGATCAAGACGTTTTTCCAATTTTGTACCGGCTAAAAAAAACAATCAATTTTTCTAAATAAAGGGGTGGAGGGGGTAGTACTTACGTCCACAGTACTGATAGCTAGGTAAGTGAAGTTCAATAGGTAGTTTATTGATGAGAGAATTTAAGAGACCTTCTCCTTCAAACACCAACATTAAGAATGATACGCGTAAGTGGTGACACATATATTTAAAGAGTAGTACTACGAAAAACGACACACACAATGAAAATAATTCAACAAGAGCAGACTATACCCATTGAAAATTTGGATTTCACCTCAACACCAACTGTTGGCAAACATGGTAAATTGTTGCCAAATTCTTTCCGTGCCATTATATGTGGTCCCAGTGGGTGTGGTAAGACGAATGTCGTGCTGGCGCTCCTATTCAATCCAAATGGTGCGAAATTCAAAAATGTTTATGTCTATTCAAAATCGCTATTTCAACCAAAGTATCAATTGCTACAAGAAGTTATAGCGCAAGTCAAGGGTGTTGGGTATTTCCCATTTAAAGACAATGAAGAAATAATTAGTCCAGAGAAAGCTCGACCAAATTCCATCTTTTTATTCGATGACGTAGCCTGTGACGGTCAGCAGAAAATTCGTGAATACTACTCCATGTGTAGACATAAAGATATCGATGCCGCTTATCTTTGTCAAACATACTCAAAAATACCGAAACAGCTTATTCGCGACAATTGTAATGTTATTGTGTTATTCAAGCAGGATGAGGTAAACTTGAAACATATATTTGACGAACACGTATCTCCAGACATGACGTTTGACACATTCAAAAATGTGTGTTCAAAGTGTTGGTGTGACCGCTATGGTACTTTGGTAATTATGAAGGATTTTACCCTTAATGGTGGTAGGTATCGCAAAGGATTCGATAAATATATAAAATTGTAAGCTGAGTCTTTAGTCCATACCAATATGTCTGACGATAAGGTTGCTACTGCATTGCGCAAGAAAAAAGTGTCCGAACTTGCCAGATCGATTCGCAAGAAATACTTGGCGTTGAAATTAGGTAAATCAGAGCAAGATGAGTCTATTAATAAACTATTCAAGCCGATATCTAAACCACTCGAAGAAATTGTGCAATCCTCAAAGACATTACAAAAAACGATTACAAATTTAAATCCAAAAGAGGAAATAAAGAAGGAAGAAGAAGAACCAGATGATGTGTTTACACCATTTCTCGAAACGGAACCGGTGGCCGAAACCGATGAATCCGGCAATATTACACGTTCTGAATCTCCAGAAGAGATGCGCCCCGAAATTTCCCAGGAAGCTTTCGCAGACTATTTGGACCAATATCCTGCCATCAGTCATCAGTTCATTGAAGATTACTTCCAAAAGGATGATAAAATCGATAAAAATTATGGTCCGATATACAACGATGAAATCGGTTGGTCATTAGGCAAACGTCGAATTGCGTTTGATGGAAAAACCGGTAATATAAACATACTACCTGAGAAAAACAAACAAGGAAGATATGTTATTGGAACACCAGGCTTGTATGAACTTCTATTTTACCGAGACCCCAGTTACAATGATCAAGATTTACAGAACTATAAAAATCTTTTGACAACAAGTGAAGTTCATTTAGACACGTTAGATCGTCTTAAGGGGTCAAGTACTGAAAAATATCACTACATCATAAAACCTTTATTCAAAACAAAATCTCTAACGACGACGAATAGATCGTCTCAGGTATTGACTCGTCTAAAATCGATTCCTTCAGCAAAAGGAAAAGGTATCGATCGTTTAAGATATAATGATAAACCTATGGAGTATATTTATTGGGACGATGCGAATGAATTGGTGGATCGTTTGAAGTTGTTGATTGCTTCAAAAGAGGCAGGTAATACGTCACACGACAACGAAATAGTAGCAATTATCAATGAACTCAAGGAGGCTGATATAATAGAATAAAACAAGTTGAAACTTGTTCATTTCAATTATGCCAGTCGATAAATTCGGACATAGACATCAAACGCCCTATGCGCGTTCACCAGCGAAAATTACGTTTCCTCATACACCGGACGGTAATATTGATATTGAAAATGTGAAAATTTGTAATGTTAAAGAACCGACAACAAATAGTGATGCTGCAACAAAAAAATATGTTGATGTACAGTTGAATGATCTACGTGCTACCAACTCGCCATTAATTCAAACGCATGGTGTGGTGCTGCAGCAACAAGAACGTGATATAAAGGATTTAGCTGTAGGATTGAACGAAATAAGTAATGAGCTTCATAAGACTAAAATTCCCATATTACAGGCGAATATTGATAACTTACAAAATAAAACTAACGAAATTGATGCATTCATTTCGCGAAATCCCCCTGTAGCAGGTAGGGATATGGCTACGAAGAAATATGTTGACGAATCAATTGCCACAGCAAAAGCCTTTATTCGAAAAGAATTTACTGCTTCTACGAATACAAGCATACGTGGATTGAGAAAAGAATTTACAGAAAATATCAGAACCCTCTCTGATTTGAAAAGAAACATTTCAGATATTGAGAACAATATTAAGGTTATGGATACGAATACCGTTAACCGCATTAACAGTCTGGAGCTGAAGCTAGCTGGTAGTACGTCATAATATGTATTCTAAAGAAAAAATTCAGCTTGTAAACGAACTCCACAAACCGATACGGAAAAAATTTCCTCGGAGAAGCACTATCATTAAGGGCCTTGACGATCTTTGGCAAATGGATCTTGCGGAGATGAGGAATTTTGCATCACAAAATAGGAATCATAAAATGATACTAGTCGTTATTGATTGTTTTTCAAAGTTTGTGTGGACACGCCCACTAAAGACGAAGACCGGAGAGGAGATTACTCGGGCATTCTCGGACATTCTCGTTCACACTAGACGAATACCAAAAAATCTGCAATCTGATCAGGGAAAGGAATTTTACAACAGCAAATTTCAAAATTTAATGAGAAAACACAACATAAATCATTATAGCGTATTTACTACAATGAAAGCTTCTATGGCAGAGCGTGTTATAAGAACTTTGAAATCGAAACTCTACAAGTATTTCAGTTTAAATGGCACCTACAAATGGATTGATATTCTACCTAAAATTACTCAAAGCTATAACAATACAAGACATTCCACAACAAAATATAGGCCTTCTCAAGTCAACAAATCCAACGAAAAATCTATTTTGAATAACACCTATAGTCATTTAAAGATAGCCGGTCCACGAAAATTTAAAGTTGGCGACATTGTGCGCATATCCAAGGCAAAACATGTCTTTGAAAAAGGATATACACCCAATTGGACTACAGAACTATTCAAAATCATCAAAGTTAAAATTACCAATCCTGCTACGTATTTACTTGAAGACATGCAAGGGACACCAATCAGCGGCTGCTTCTATGACGAAGAACTACAGAAAACATCGAATCGGGACGTTTACTTGGTGGAAAAAGTTCTTAGACGTAAAGGCAAGAAACTGCTCGTGAAATGGCTAGGCTTAGACAAAAAACATAACAGCTGGATTAATGGAGTTGATGTTTTATGATGTAAAAGGCCACACACGCTTTAAATTGGAGTCGTTTCAGATCTCAAACTCAGTTAGCAACATGCAAGGTGTCAGTAGTGGTGGTGACGATAGTAGTAGTAGCAGTGATAATAACTATACTGCAGAGGTGGATACAATTTTGAAAAACTATGAGTTTGCTGCAAAGTCTGAAAATGTGTACTTGCTTTCAACACAATATTCAATTTCCGGTTATGAAGTGAAATGTGGAATAAGTCCTGCTAGATCATTCACGCCTGCTGTAATTCTATCTCAGCAGCTCAAGTTCGGCAAAATTTCCTTTGGCATTCACGAATGGCATACCTTTATTTCAATAATGATGCAACAGATGAGAGATGAGTTCAAACCTGATTCGATTCCATGTGGAGACTACTGCACCATTACCCCATTAAATTACGATGACTGTAAGGTAATTTTTGTGAGGAAACATGGCGTTGAGTATTACATGGATGAAGAAGAAGTATCCCAAATTTTAAAATTAAATAATTTAATTATACAACGTATAGCTATGTTGGAAAAGTTAAATTTTTGTCAATATTATTATAATGTTTTGGATTTCTGTAAAACTATCACCTCTGAAAGTCCTTTACAAATTTTATATGCATTTTGTTCCATAACCCCAAACGATATGTTAAACAACGCTCTCAGAGAATATGTATACTTTTATAAACTTAAAGTTATCAATGATTTAAATAAATAGTTGTATATTATTGGTGTTTTCTTGAACATTGCATAGCCTTTTCGAATTTGGCTAAATACAATCCTGATGATCTTATTCATCGAATTTAAGGTTAGCCATATGTCAAAATAGCAAATAAAATAAACGAAATGCCGAAAACCCGGATATACGTCACAATAGATGACGCACACCAAAAAGGGTATTATTTTAACTATAAGAACCATCCTAGTACAACAATAAAAAATTTATGCGATATAACAATACCAAGCTGTATGTTTCTGGCAACTGCTACGTCGTTTCCAAACTTCCGACTATATGTTGGACACCAAAATTTTCTATGGAAATTTGATTTAAATGATATGCGAATCCCCTTAAGTCCTGATGATCTTCATGATTATCTTCCTGCACAACTTAAGTCTTCATCTATATATCGCATATTTTTTCAAAATTCTGAGGGTTCCCTTTTGGTAATCGACAACACCACTAAAGACTTTCTTACATCATCTTTCCCAGATTTACGCATAACAAGAAATAATATTAATTTTAAATTCAAAGAAATCAATGCAGTTTATCAAGACCATCATGGTAGAAATTTCGTTTTTTACGATACCTATAATTATATCGAATTTACCAACTTAGCAAAATCATATCTTTTTATGAATAAATCAATATGTTTTCTGATTTAATTAAATTCTTATTTCTCCCAATCTTATGACATGAGTCATAGCACTTTGTGGATAAATAGCGTCATTCACTTTGATCTATAGATCAAGAATCATATGTGTTTATGTTAAAAGAATAAATATTATGATTAATTCACATGGATTTTTCTTTGTACTCTCCGCTACACACTCTGCATATGTCGATATTAATGCTAATGACCCTACGGCACTATACGTCACATGTGACGTTTTGACGTTTGTTATTTGACATGTGACGTTTGTCGTTCGATGTTACATGTGACGTTTAACGCTACATTTGACATGTAACGTTTAACATTCGACATGTGACATAAATTAGACGGAAGACAAGTTTGAAATAAAATTATGAAAATTGACTTTATTTCTTCACCATAGTACACCTCAACAGATCAAAAAGTCCTTCAAATATGCTTCATGACAGAGCAGTGGTTCGCAACCTTTTTCAGTCAAAATCCTCAATAAATTTATGTTTCATTGTTTAATAAGTATTAAAAAGACAAAATCCGGTTGAGAACCACTGACCATACGTCTTATCATGTTCAAATACCTGTTGTGGTTAAAACTTCTTTGTAACTCAAGGTAGTGTGACAGATAAGCAATTTAATTCTAGAGTTTATTTTTAAAATATTATTGATAATAAGAAATAATTTTTGTTAATAAAATCTTTAGATGATTTAAAAAGGTCTCTATTGGGGGGATGGAATATCATTGTTCCAATTAAAGGGTACAACTGTGTTTTTAAACTCATTTGTAGGTAGTGTTTTTAAAAAGTGTGACCGTCAATGGAATGCGCCTGTAACATCTGTTGGTATCCCTGAGAAAATATCTTTTATTTGATAATAGAGTTTTGGTTATAATTATCAATATTATAAAATACATTTTCCCATGATTGCTTTGTGTTTATTCGAGAATTTTTGGGTTCGAATAAATCCTTTTGCAAACTAGGAAAATCTGTTACATAATATTTACGGACATTGCAATCAAATTACCAAAAGATCATCAGCTGGTTGTATGGGAAGTTTTTCAATTTTCCATAATGTTCATTAATAAATGATAATTTTAAAATTGACCATAAACACTCCGGATAAGTTCTTAACGGGTTGAGGTCTTTGACGAAGTGTCTTTGTAGTGGTAGGTTTGACAGAATTATGTTTGGTTATTGGCCCATAAAGAGCCAGCAAATTTTGGAGCCTCGTTGAATTGATACATTATTGCTGTGTCACTGTGCACCTAGTCCAATTTAATACATAAGTAGACTAGTTCGATGAACTTGATCCATCCAAACTTTTCATCACCATCAAATATGAAGTTCAATTTGACGTGATAACGCGACATTTGACGTGACAACGTGACGTTTGTCGTGATAACGTGACGTTTGACGTAACAACGTGACATTTGACGTGATAGCGTGACAATTGACGTGACAACATGACATTTGTCGTGACAACGTGACGTTTGACGTGAAAACGTAACGTTTGACGTGACAACGTGACGTTTGACGTGACAACGTGACGTTTGACGTGACAACGCGACATTTTGACGTGACATCCAACAGTAGTGATATGTAGCAGAAGCAGCTCCATTTGGTTGGAGTTTATTTGGTATATCGTATCCTGAAGAGGGTCTACTGAAGCATTTAAAAACAATGCTGTCCAGTATAGACCATAACAAAGTAGAGACTATCCCATTAAAAATATATAATTAATGTATAATAACCTTGGGCGGGCTTGTTTCCTCTACTTCACGCAACGCATTCCATTTCTACAGGGTGGTTATACTAAAAATGGAGATTCACCAGTGAGTGTTAAATAACTCAGAAAGACATCATCATCAACCATTTTTTTAATTTAACATATACTGTATTACCGAAGATTTATTGAAAATATATTTTAGAGTGATTAGTTTTTATTGGAAAAACACCTTGTATATACCCTAACAAGGATAGTGGAATTTTATATTTTATCACATAACGTTTCACATTTTTTCACTCTGATATAATTGGCATGTGACGTTTTGACCTTTTTCGAAAGGCTGAATATAGAACCTTCTATATTTTCGCAAATTATTTTCATAAAGTTTTCACTTAATGTATCCATATCTAAAACAATCGTATATGTCACCTGTCTTTGTATGATACACACTATGTTTTGTCCCATACTTTTTGCTGCACCCTGTATATGTTAAAAGAATGTTGTGTGTTTTTTTTTCAACGATATGTCATAGCGGTAGTGAACGTGTCTTTCCAACGTCACTTGAGATAATTTTGCAACACTCTGTGTATGATAAAAGAGTAGGTATCATAAGAATTTGTGTTGCTATAATATATTCAGTTAAAGTTCAATAAAATTCTCGAATAGCACTTTGAGTCTTCACATGAATGTAGGAAAAAGAAATAAAAAATGAATTTTATAATATATATATTTATGATAAACAATAACTATAAAACTTACACATCTTAAAGAACTACCTGGAATTATTATATTATCAAACCGAGGCTTCATCCGGTTCTACTATTCGATACATTTTAATGTAACGTTCGTAGGAATTTCAGAAAAACAATTTAATTATTTGCAAAAGTTTATTTTAAAAATATTATTGATAAAAAGAAATTATTTTTGTTAATAAAGTCTTGAGATGATTTAAAAGGTCTCCATTAGGACATGGAATATCAAATATGTTCCAATTAAAGGGTCCGGCTGCAACAAGTTTTTTGGTAAACTCATTATATTTGTAGTATGTGGTGTTTTTGAAAAAGTACATGTGTCCGTCAATGTACTGGAATGCTCCCGTAACATCTGTGGGTAGTCCAGGGAAAATATCTTTTATTTGTCCTCTATTCTGGATAGTTTTCAAGTTCTTGTCAAATTCAATATAATTACTGTTATTATAAAATACATATATTTTCCCATGATTGCTTTGAAACATTGTGTTTATTTGGGAATTTTTAGGTATAATTAAATTATTTTCCTCAAGTATTTGTAGAGCGGGAAAATCTGCTACATAGTATTTACGGTCATTGACTGCTATTAAATTATTTGAAGAACTTTGAAAAATTTGAATTACGGGGCCCACTTCTTCAGGTAAATAATCATCGAGTATTTCTGGTTGCGAGGGAATAAGTTTCGAGTTCAAATCAATTTTCCATAGGGAATTTCCATTAATAATATATAAATGGTAATTTTCAAATTCACCAGCCATGGCAATGAACATATACTCCGGTGTTATATCGCATAAATTTTTATCCGGTTCATTTGGTTGATGTCTATGATCAAGTGTCTTTGTAGTCGGTGGTGGACGAGATGTGGGTTTGAAAGGATTATTTACATATGTATTGATTGGTCCATAAAGAGCTTCAAGGGCCATTTTATCATCCTCATCCAATTTAGGAGCAATGTTGAATTGATACCATGGATACATTATTGCTGACTCAATATCACTGTGAGCAATTCCTAGGATATGCCCAATTTCATGAATTAATACCATAAGTAGACTAGTATGATCTTCTGAAGTTGATCCATCCAAACTTAAATCCCACTTCTCATCACCATCAATATGAAGCTCTACACAACTGTTGCCTTTTGGGAAATAAGCATGTGCCAACACCTTTCCGGGACCATCAAATGTACTGGAGCACTCATCTCTACCTTGGCAATCTGCTCGAAAATAGTGCTTTCCCCGTACAACTGTAATAGTTATATCGGGAGCATAAGGTTGTGTTTTGTGTATTAATTCAAATTTAAACTTTGAACTGTTACTCCACACTTCAAAAGCCTTTTTGGTTACTTCAAGATATTTTGGATTTGCTCGAGTTGCCTGAGGGAAATACCATTTCAAATCAAATTTTGACCATTTTGATTTAACTCTAAAAGAATGATCATCGTCGGAAGCTGCTTCACTTACATTACATCTTGGTCTATTAAGAAGTTGAATTGTATTTTCATCTAATTCTCCCGTTGCAGGGATATTATATCTTTCTTGAAAACTCAACAAATAATCCCCAAGTTTAGTCAAATCATTTTCATTTGTGTACCCGAAACGTTGTAAATACTTCATAGCGTACTGTTGGTCGATAACACATAGCGCCGGGCAGAGCGCTGCCGCTAATATAATTATTAACATGATCTTCACCCTTCTGTTATCTTTAAAAAACTAATCCCCAAACACATTATCAACAACATATATATGTTTTTTTCAAAAAACCTCCCAAAGACTCAACACGTTGCGTTTGACGTGCCACGCATATTTCAGTTCAAATATAGCAAGTTAAGTCCCCTCGGTATTCGTTATTTCATAATGTTTCAACATAAGTTACTTTTAAGTCCCCCGGTAGGAACCAAAGGCGCGCCGCCTTATCATCCAAACGGATCTTTCTCGACTACGTCACATTTTACAGTAAGAAGCGTACG
>CAJUYG010004792.1:0-15660 GCA_910591675.1 Galerucella calmariensis | reverse complement strand
AAAGGGCGTAACCGGTGTTTACCGCTATATTGCCCGGGGCCAGCGATATATATATATATAATAATCAACAAAGATAGTCGAGTCGATACCTAATTCATTCGGAAAATCATTGTTGAAATGATATATTTTTCATCAAACTCATGTGCAAATGTCATTGATTGGCCTGATGCAAATGAGAAAGCAACAATAATTGAGAGACATTTTCCACAAAATGGGTTCCCCGAGGTTATTGAAGCAATAGATGGTTCCCATGTAAAAATCGACAAACCAGAAGAAGGTCCAGATTCCTACATAAATAGAAAACACTTATTTTATTCATACAAGTATTATTGCAATAATTAGCTATTGTGTGTATAAGCATAAACTTACTTAGGATAGACATACTGTAATTCTGTATTATATACAGTATAAGAATTACAATCACTCTCAAAAAGTGTGGAGACATTTAATTCTGTATGTTATAATCAGTCTCATGAGGTATTTTTATCTGTATCAAGATTGTTTATGTTTAAAGGATCAGTACAGTGCATGATATATGGAAATAATGGTCTGAGAGAAAAATGTATCAGCACAGACAAAAAGTGAAAGAACTGATACTTATATATAAGATGCACTAAGAAAATCTTGCTTGAAACACTTCTCCAAAATTTATATATTTATGTTGAATATTTTGAGCACAGCATAACATTATTCATTTATTTTCCAGCTTCAAGTCGCTTGAGATCATAAAAGAAAAATTAGAGATGTGTCTATAGGCGTTCCTGGATCAGTACATGATAGTAGGGTCTTCCGAGCATCATCATTTTGCAGAAATAAAAAAGACGTGTTCGTGTAGTAGTTTAAGACATTAAAATTTTAACCAAAAATGTTCAAAATTTAAAGACAGTTTACCCCAATCAGGGGACTATTTTAAATTAATGTAATTTTAAGAAATTTTATTTTGTGACGTTAATGTGTTGTCGACCTTTAATTAGGTTTCTTGAACCACATACCTGACGAGTATAGCACTAAAGATGGCTTAATAGCCGAAAGCGCTTTGCAATTTTAAAAATAAATTCTCAACACAGAATACAACAATGTTTGTTCTCTTGACTATTATTTATCAGGCGATAGGTTAGGTTGGGTTAGGAAAATTAGAGAGTGTGTGCATTTTATGAGGGCATGTTGTGTACTACATAACTTGGCACTAAATGATGGGTTGCCCGAAAATTCAGGGGAGATATCCAAAGAAGCTGCCAAAATTCAACCAATAGAAGAAATTAACGGAAGGAATGACCCAAATGATGGATCAAATTTGAGGAATAGATCTGCAAATATATTGGATTTATATTTTGATGAAATTTATTTTGAAATATCTGTTTTTTTAACTGTCAATCGAAAAATGTAATTTTCTCCAAAAAAAAAATGGTATTAGTTCAACTGAGATACAACATTTATAAAAACATATGTTCAAAATTAACCACAAAACAGAAAAAACAATGAGCTGAAAACTATATATCAATAAATATAACAAAACCTTATACAAAGCAAACTTAAATAGATAATGAGTGTACTACTTGTACGAACGAATGAAAAATAAATAAAAAAGCACCCCAAAACAATCAAATGAAATTAACAAAACTATTCATCTGAAAAATGTACGTTCCCGTTGGCAATTTTTCCTAATATTTCATTTTTCTTTCTTTCCTTTACTAATTGATTCTTTCGTCTGCTCACCTTTAATTTCTCTTTTTCTATCTCAAGGAGCTTTCCAAACTTTTCTTTTTCAAATTCAAATTTTTGTCTGGAGAATTCAATTTCTCCTTTTTTATGTTGAATCAGTATGTCCTGTCTCTTGATTATAATTTTCTTTCTGTTACTAAAAGTATTTTTTTTTTGTTTTTCCATGTTTTATGTTTTCTGGTAATGTATTTTCTATATGTAAAACAAGTGCTCCAAAAGTTCTGTTTGATTCTAGTACACATTCAGGAATTACATTTTTCTTATGGCTAATAATGTCCGCCATTTCGTTAGTATTGTATAATGTTTTATTTGTATTTTATATAATTTTTTTTTATTTAGAATTTTTCATACAATTCTTAACATTACTACAACTCACCCTTTTTCCAGCTAGAATATGTGAAAATCGGGAACTAGAAAACTCTGACTCTCTTTGAGTTCTGGCGCTAGTGAAGATAGATAGATAGTTTATTTCCTTTTAAAATCTTTTACAATTTTATGGAAATGGGTCGGAACAATGTATAAACCTATTTACAATAATAAAATAAATATTAATTATTTATTTATAATAAATGCTCTGAGTTTTAGAATATTCCAAATATAGCTAGCAATTGCTTTAGCTGAATTCATTGTAATATTATTCAGTGGATCAGCTGCAACATTAATGTCGGCTAGGTAATTTAAGGTGGATTGTTTCATACGACAATATTTTGGACAATCAAAAAGTATGTGCTTAATTGTTTCTAACTCCTTTTGGCTACAAATAGTGCAGATTTCATTAGGGTTTATCTGATAGGTACAGCCTTTGTATGTAAACTTTAAGGAGGATGTATACCATAAGAGAAGCTGCGCAATAGTTCTTTGAATGGGCATTTTTACGCACAGATATATTTGTCGTGATACAGATACTGTTGAATGTTTATATATGGGAAGGAAGGATGACTGTTGGCAGAGAGAAATATCTAATTCTAAAAGTTTATTTTTAAATTTTAGTAAGAGAGATTTTCTGTTAATCTGTGGAAAGCGGAGGGAGAAATTATTCCAAGTAAGATTGGTATCAATAAAAGTGGAAGGAGCTTTTACCTGAGCTGCCCAGTTGTACTTGTTATCACATTCCATCATATGCCGGAAGAAATGAAGAAGAAATAATTCAAAATCACCCCTGGAAAAATTTTCTCCATTCACAGAAAACTACGCCCAGTTACATTTTGAGAGCTGAAATAAAATTGGTGAAAATTGGGTATTTTATCATAAAAAAAGCTCTAGAATATTTACTATAGATTAAAAAGTTACCTTAAAATAGATTTCCCAAGATAGCACTGAAGAGAATGTGTCAACTAAACCAGCAGAGTAAAATGGTATCAAAATATAACTAGATCAGCCAATTAAATAACATCCTACATAAAATCGGAGCCTCGGAACTTGATATTTATACTTTTGAATCGGACACAATCAGCACTATTTTAGAAAAATTTGAGCAACATAGTCATATAGATTGGAACAAAATACTTTTAAGTACATACTGCCCAATGTATAAGCAAATTCTACAAGGCAAACATCCTTTCAATTGTACAAATCATTTAGACATATTAAAAGCTTAATTTCACAGATACGCACTCACAATAGTAATTATACATGTATGTTGATAACAATGCATACACAATAAAAACCAATGAAGTATGCACTAATTGTTACTGCCTTGCTTTATAATCTCTACAACACTTATTTTTTGTTTGTCCAGTGTATGAAGGAATTAGAGGTCCATTTCTTTAAATATATCAATCCGTAACTGACATTGAATCAATAATAAATAATGAAGCTGAACCACAAATTCTCTATCAAATATATGACATAATAAAGAGAATATTAAAAATCAGGTCTTTCATTGTAAACGAATACTATCACCTCACTCTTGTCGAGATATGTTATCCAAACCTAATCTGCTATAAAATTTATTATTAAAATATATGTTTTGTACTAGCTAATATTGTTATAAATGTTGTCACCCTTGTTCATGTATCCTCATACGAAAGAACAATAAAGATCTATCTATCTATTTATCAATTGACGGAAGAAGCACAATTTGGGGTAACGGAAGTCATCCATCATAAGAATTTTCTTTAACCAGTTTAACGTCCATTTAAATATGTCATATAAAATTTTGCTTCCACCGCACTCTACTCTAACTATATAGCTGGGTGTTGACACTGGTAACATGAGGATACGTTTTGAAAATTGATCTTGGACTTGCTCAAGAATATCAGCATAACGAAGAGCCCAAACAGAAATACAATTGGACATTGTGCTTGTAACTAGTGCGTCAAAAAGTTGTAATCTTGATTGCATGCAGTCAATTTTAAGTGAAGATAAAACAGGTATAAGAGCTCCCGTTGCTTGTTTTGCTTTCGCGCTACTTTTATCTGCCATTTCACGGAATAAAGATGAGGAGGTAAAAGTAAATTATCTACTCAGCTTATTGACAGATATACGTGACTTTAATCAATTCCTTTTTTAAATTTCCTAAAATTTTTCATGGAACTTTTGATAAATTAAATCTTTCAATATATTATTTGAATAAATGAGTGTGTTAAAATTTGTTACGCCCATGGACAAACCTCCCTTATTATTTTAAATTCGCCCCGAAATAGAAAAAAAATGTCTGTCGATGTGTATGGTGAGTGGAGAGTTGCAAAAAGGTCAGCTTACAGCAAATTAATATCTATTATCACAGATATGTAAATATTTATGTCGCTAATTACCCCAGAGGTAGATGCGACTTTTTTGTAAATAAAAAAAAAGATATGAAAAATTTGTTACTTCTACCTAATGAAACGGAAATCAATTCAACAAAACAGTTTATTAATAATAATTATAAGTGCATTTATATGATATTTACATGAATATCAACTCAAATTTAACTAATACTATACTATACTATACTATAGAAACGAGACAATTACACATATACAGTTCACTCAACCTAAAATCAAATGGAGAAATTTAAATTCAAGGTGAGCTCCTGCTTGAGTTATATCGAAGCGAAATTATTAATTATTCATGATATCACGATATATTTAGAATGCATATGCTTTTTTTAAAATTTCATTTGGTACCAATGAATAGGACTAACCTTTTTCTATATTAATTTGTCGAACGGATGGACGAGGATTTGCAAATTTAATGATGTAGACGGGATTGAACATTTATAGTTAAACAGGTATATTTCAACTTTTATATTATTTCTTGGTATTTTACTAAACCTTCCTTAGTCTTTTTAAAACTTTATAACTATTTTCTTTAGTTTTAATATTAATTTTTTTACTTTCAATCATTTCTTTCCTTTTCCAAATCCGCCTCTACTCTCCTGTTTTTGAAATCAACAAACTCCGTTGCCATGTCATATTTCCAAAACACTTGATTTTTTCTTCATAATTGCTAAATTTCATAATTTTCTTGTTTAATGTCTATTATTGTCTATAATCTTTGTCCTTTCACTATTGTAATTCTTTCTACCCTGTATACCACTGGTAACTTCACTAATTTGACCCTTCAAACTACATATTTTCAAGTAACTTGTCTTCCCAAGTAATAAAATGGCCTACACAAGGAGAAATGCAAGAAAGTGAACAATTTTCCAGAAATAAAGGATTTCCTGGTGCCATGGGAGCAATTGATGGTACTCATATTCGAATTATTAAGCCTGAGACATTACACTGAAACATTTTGAACCACAATAAAATTATAATCTTACAGTAGAGAAGTTTCATACATATTTTCGAAAGGTTTATTCTCAATTTCAAAGCACAATAAAAGGAACTCAAAACTAAACATGAATATTATTCCAGCTTCAAGCAGTATGTGCATGATGCAAGAGTTTTTACAAAAAGCCCCCTCATACAGAATCCAGCTCAAAAGTGTGAATTTTTTTATTTATTTTAGGTTGTATGCATATGGTTGTACTAGACACTTAATAACGCCGTTCAAAAATACTGGGAACTTAACTCGTCGTCAACGGCTTTTTAATACAAAATTATCTGGTTGTCGAGTTAATATTGATCATTGTTTTGGAATATTGAAACAAAAGTTCAGGCAACTATTTCATTGCAAGCTTCGAAAAATTACAGACATAGTCCGTTTTATTCGAGCTTGTTGTGTACTTCATAATTTATTATTAACTGAACTAACCCTTCCGTCCCTGAATATAAAAAAAAGTTTTGAAAGTTGAATTTACGTTAACCACACTTCATTCTAAGAAGTAATTTTTTTCGACAGGGGTGGTGTGGAGAAGACACATGTGTACCATCAGGTTTTTAATTCGGTACGAATATGTACCATCAGGTACCAAATCAGAGAAACAAAAAATATTCATTTATTGAAAAAAAATGGAATGACTTACAGATTTGCAGTATAACAGGAGAAAAACTCAACTCAAGTGAAAAAAAAGGAATATACACAAAAATAAACCTATATTATATTCTCACTCACTAAGCTTCCAAAAACTTACTTTGTGTGATACAGTGAGAAAAAGTTTTTGCCTAAAGGTATGTTAAATTCTTGACAAAGAGTCTTAGTCCTTTTTTGAAGTTTTTCTTACACACCTCCTTCTGCTCTGTCCTTTCACGGACGCTAATCATGGATCCGCTCGATGCTGCTCTCCGGTTCTAGTTTTTTTTATGATGGTAATGTCAGGTTTGTGGCAACTGCTCATCAATAGTACCTCTTTGGTATATTGCCATTTTACGCACAACATCCAACTATTTGTGGTCCTAAACTCAGATTCTCCACGTTTTAGTTTACCCACCATTTGGGGAACGTTTTTTCTATTGGTCATACAAGAACCAAAAGCGGAGAAATCTATAGTTTCCAATAAATTTACACTATTTAAAAAACGGCCGAAGCATAGACACATCGTGAAATTTGATAGTTGATGCTAATGACTTCACAACTCTTTCTCCAAGAGTCAAAGCTTCAACTTGATCTGTGGTTGATACTTTTCCGGAGTACACTTTTATATCATATGTGTAACCTGAATGAGCATCACAACGAAACAACAACTTGATGCCTCGTTTTGTGGGTTTTAGAGGCATATACTGCTTCAAAGACAAACGTCCTTTGAATTCAGTCATTGACTCTTCAATGCTTTGAAACTGACTATCTTGGCGACATTTACTAATGGCATATTCGACTGGTAGCACTAATGCGCATTTAGTTTGAGTTTTTCTGGGGTTGTTATGTTCGACTGACTTGCACTGATACAATGCCAAAAAAACGTCCATTCGACTGGTCAAGCACAACACTGGTGTAGAGCAAAATTTGTATTCGACTGGCAATAGTGCTGGTTTTAAATTCGCATTTATTTGCCCTGTACTTTTTGACGGTGCTACTCAGTGCTAGTTTAGATTGAGGTTAGATTTTATGTTAAAATCTCGGATTATTAAAAATGGATGAGTTATTAGCAATTGATTTCCTATTATCAAGCAGCAGTAATAGTAGTGAGGTCGTAAGCAAAGACGATATTTTTAAGTTTGTAAAATCGAAGGACGACAAAAGAGATATACAAAAAATTCCAAACTATCTAGAAAATATAAACAAATATTTAGATATTGAGGTATGAGATAAATTTTAAATCATTATTAGCCACACAACAGTTTTTTTAGTTCAGAAAAATTTTAGAACAAACCGAGGTACGTACGAAACGTTAAAGGAAAAATTTGAAAATTCTACCTATTATGTTAAAGAACAAAGCCATGGAGGTTTCCCTATTACTTCAGCAGAGATAGCCATCCTATCATTTTTGTGGTATGTAATTCTCTAAATGTTTCAATGGGTGTTTTATTATTTTCCATTATAGGTATGCAGGAAATAAGTGCACTTTGAGAGATGTTGCAGGAAGATTTGGGATAAGCGAGTCTACGTTCCATTCTCTATGCACTAAAGTTATGCAATGCCTAAATCACATAGCCCCAAAAGTGATAAGTTTTCCATATACTCTTGAAGAAAAGGAATTTACTGCGACGGAATTTCAAAAAGTAAGTTGTCTATGGTATTTCTAAAATTTCGCAGTCAATTTAATGATATGACATAGCAAACTTTGATGAAAACTACATATTACAATTTCATTATTTTTGTAGATGAGTTGATTTACAAACGTTTTGGGGTGCATTGATGAAACGTACATTCTAATTTCCATGCCAAGCAACAAAATTAAAAACACAATGTAAATAGACATGATTCGCCTTCAATTACTCTACACTGTATCTGTAGGTACGATAAACAGTTTCTAGATGTGTTTACTGGGGTACCCAGTAAAATACATGACTCACGTGTGTATGGTTTATCAAATATTTCTAAAAAATTGCCTGGAGTATGTGAAGACAAGTGGCACATTCTGGGAGATTCAGCATATCCCTTAAGGAAATGGTTGCTAACACCTTTTCGCGATTACGGGAATTTGACTGAAGTTGAAAAAAATTATAATAAAAGATTTTCTGGCACTAGGGTCAAAATTGAAAATTCTTTTGGGTTGCTAAAATCTCGATGGAGACAACTTATACGTGTAGATATGACTACAGTCCAGCGCATAGTAGATTTTATAGTAAGTTGTTGTGTTCTCCACAACTTATGCATTAGTTTAAATGATGAATGGAAAGATGATGAAATAGGAAATAATAATGATGACGATGCATTTGTAGAAGACCATACAAGTAATGAAGATTTGAAAAGACAGGGGGGAAGTAAAACGTTACCAAATATGCAGGGTATTACCCATATAATACCTACTTGTTGTATTTATAGAAAAAAAACCTTGTTATGTTATACATTTAATAAACAAAATAAAGTGTTAGCAAAATAAAATCTTTTTAGTTAACTTGAGCCTAATCATTTCAAAATATATAAATAATTAACAAAATAAAGTGTTTCTCTATAAAAAAATTAAGTGTTGCTGTATTAGCAAAATAAACAAAATCTTTTTTAGTTAACTTAAGCCTAATCATTTCGAACTATATAAATAATTAACAACATAGTGCTTTTCTATAAAAAAATAAAGTGTTTAAAATGAATCAAATCTCGAAATATATAAATAATAAAATAAAGTGTTTCTCTAGGAAAAAATCAAGTGTTGCTGTGTCAGTAAAATAAAATCTTAAGTAAACTTAAGCCTAATCATTTCGAAAACAGTTCCTTTAATAATTGCAGCTTTTCTGCATGTCGCCTCTCTTTATTTTCTTCTTTTTGGCTATGCTGTTGCTCCTGCAGCTTCAGTTTCTTTTCTTGGGTTTCCTTAAAAACTTCCGTAACCCTAACTCCTGCCTCTTTTTACCTTTTACGTCAGTTTTTATGTTTATTGTGGTCTGAGTTTGGTCCTTCAGGACTTCAGGTTCAATGCTGTCATCAGCATTGGCAATTTTACTTAATTCCTGCTCAAACTCGATAGTTTTTCGTTGACTGCCACTCCTAGTATTGTTATCTACAGCCTTCTTTTTTCGTTTTAAGACTGCCTTAAACCTATTTTCAACCTGTTGGGCAGTTCTTTTAGTCTTAAATTTCTCATCAAGTTCATTTGCAATGTGCTCCCACATTTTCTTCTTTGTACGAAATTGTTTCATGGGTCCTACTTCACTTATATATTCAGAATAATTATCTAAAATCATCCTGGTCATATCATCTGACCATTCTATCGACTCTTCATCTACATATTTTGAAGTAGATGGATTGTCTTTCTTTTCTTTAGGTAATAAGTTGTATGATAGTTTTGAACTAGATGGCTTGTTTTTTTCTTCTTTAGGTGATATGTTGGATGCTATTAGCATTTCTTTATCAAGAAACGCAGAATCTTCTTTACCTTATATAGTAATTATAATTATTAAAACATAAATATTTGCTATCAGAAAACTTACCTTCAAAATCACTAATGGTGGCCATATACGCTACGAGAAATCGTTACGATCAGACTGTACAGTTCGAACGGTGCAGTTTATCGTAGCTGGCATACAAGCTCTACACGCTACGAAAAATCGTTGCGATCAGACGGTACAAGAAGCGGCGCCCCGCATACGTGTAGTGATGGCGTCGACGGACGACGGTTTAGCAATTATTGGATTAATATTCGCCCTGAAGGAACAAAAAGTGAAGCGGAAAAAACGTAGCATCTGGTGTAAAGAATGGCTAATGAAAAGAAGAGTTCATTCTCATGTGTATTTGTTGGCGGAATTGAAGCTGTTTCCAAAAGACTGGCATAATTTTCTAAGAATGGATCACGATACGTACTTACATCTACTGAATTTGGTGGAACCAATTATCGAGAAGCAAGACACTATTATGCGAAATGCTATTCCACCCCACGACAGGCTTGTAGCTACTTTGAGGTTTTTATCAACAGGACGAAATTATGAAGATTTGAAATTCTCTAGCATCATTTCATCTCAAGCCTTGGGTCGCATAATACCGGAAACATGTGAAGCAATATATAAGGTTCCCCGCAAAGACCATGTGAAGGTAAGAAATAAAATTTTACGAAGTACTTAGAATGTCATGTTTATTAATTTGTACTTATAATGATGGTTTAACATTAAGGTAAATTAGACAAAAAAGTAGCCGCTGTATTTTGCATTGATTGGGACTGATCTTGTTGAGACGTTGGCATTATGGGGGTTTGGAGAATTGACTGGGAGCCTGGATGTGTTTGGTAATCATAATGTGAATTATGATAAGGTACTGGGCTAGGATTGTTTCCAACAGGGCTGGGAGTATGTGCCACGGGGCTGGGAACGTTGTAACCATGATTATTAAAACGCACACTGGTTGAATCCATCACTTGGTGTGAAATAGTCAAATTGTCCATCTCTGCCAGAAATAATGTTTCGTTAATTATTTTTTCGGCCAAAATACGTTGATGTTTGGTAAGGTCTCTCAGCTTAGCTGCAACGTTTGCTCCATAAGTATCAAATCGATCATTAGTAATTGCAGGCCTTTTGAAATGGTTTTGAACAGACTGTAAAACTTCAGTAGTGAGGTTTTCATTTGCATTCCGTTTTGGCCGACTCCTATGAAACGACGTGTTTGGAATTGAACGAGGCTCGGGAGTTGACTGTGCAGTTGTTGGTGTGGCTGGAGGTGACTGTGGCGTTGACTGCATGGCTGGAGGTGACTGTGGAGTTGACTGGGCGGCTGGAGATGCTTTACTTTCAATTTCCTGTAACAATTAATATTGTTTCAGTTCCCACGCTCGGAAGACGAATGGAAGGATGTGGCCGAAGTGTTCGAAAAGAGATAGAACTTTCCGCACTGTCTGGGCGCGATGGATGGAAAGCATATAGCAATTTCGCAACCGGATGGATGTGGCTCAGAGTATTTCAACTATAAAAACCATCATAGCATGGTGTTATTGGCAATCGTTGATGGAAATTATCGATTTCTTTCATGTGATTTTGGAACAAATGGGAGAATTTTCGATGGTGGCGTACTCACAAGTTTTTTGAAATACTTGATACTAATCAGTTGTGTATTCCAACCGACACAGTTGTCGCAAATAGCACTAGAAAGTTGCCGTATGTGTTTGTGGCTGACGATGCGTTTCCACTTAGAACAGATTTAATTAAGCCATTTAGACAAGCAGACTTGACCACAACCAAAACCAGAATTCTAAATTACCGCGTATCACGAGCAAGGCGCATTGTCGAAAATGCGTTTGGGATCTTGGCATCTCGATTTAGAATTTTTCACACAAAAATTAGTATTGATCCGAAAAGAATAGAGTATGTGATGGCCAGTTGTGCTTTACATAATTATTGAATGAAGACTTCCGGAAGTTCTTACTGTCCACAAGAATGCTTCGACGTAGAACATGTCGATGACGGGTCAATAACCCAAGGATATGATACAATGAATTCAGCGATAGTTAATTTGCAACGAAGAAATCTTGGTAATACTGCGATTGCCGCCAAACAAGTCCGAGAAGAGTACATGGAATATTTTGCAAGCGAAGGCAGCGTTCCGTGGCAAAATTATTTTATACATTAACTCTTTGAGAATAAACGATGTGATAAAAAGTTATTTACGTTAATTTCTTATTTATTCATGTAATAATATAAAGAACTCGTTGTCTTACCTCGTTGTCTGTGTATTCGTCGTCCATATTCGAGCGTGAACGTCTTGGTTCTTCTTGGTCATCCAAAAACAGCAACATAGAGTAATACCATAGTTTTGGTTTATACACTTCTTGGGTTCCTGCTCCTGATTTTTTTGAATCAGCGATCTTCTTACGCTCTTTTTTGTAAGTAGTGCGAATGTTGTTTATTTTTTTCACAACCGCATCTTTGTCAGCCCTAGGGTCTACTGTTTTCAATTTTTCAACCAGCTTAGTATATGCTGCACGTTTTAAGTAACGATTGTGATACTCTTTGCCTTTAATATTCCAGAGACAAGGTTCACTGCGATATAACTCAATAAATTCTTCCAGCCATTCTCGATTAGTTTGAGACGCCATGTCGCGTGCGCACGTCTACCCGAATGTCGATCGACGATCGAACTGAACACGAAAACGGAAACACGAGCGCATACACGTTTCGATCAGTCGGCACAGTTCGTCCGATTCCGATAAATCAATTGAAATTTTGGTATTGTTCCGTTCGACTGTACAGTCTCAACAAATCGTGCGAAACTGCACAGTTTTATCACATACATGTAGCGATTTATCGGCACCGTTCGAACTGTACAGTCTGATCGTAACGATTTCTCCTAGCGTATATGGCCACCATAACGGTACATAAAATTTGTCCGTTTTCATTTTCAGTCAAAGACTTTGTTTCGTCATAAACAAAATCTTTAAATATTACTTCCATCGCTATGCTTCAAATGTTCAAAATAAATAAAACAAACTTTGAGGTTATAATCCTTTTGACAGAACCTCAGAATGATTCGAATTATTTACGTACCGAGCGTTCTTGGATTGGTTCGAACTATTTAAATACCTACTGAAATCCGGGCAGAGCTAAAGATGCATTTGCACCGTGCAAGAGCGGTTCAGTTGAATATACCATAAATCTATGTGTGAGGCATGACGTTAGGCCATCCACATAATACGTTTTAAAGCAATTTTCTGGTTTTTCTGGGGGTGCAGAGATTTTTGAGGACAAGATCACGTATAGTCTCGGGCACTTAATCTCGACGATATTAAAACGCATACTTTGTCCTTAAACCTCTTAATGGTTTATTAAAAAATGGCATGAAAGATACATGTTACTCCTAGCGATGGCTGGACGACAATAACATCATGGCAACCGGGACCACAGAGTGAAAGAATGGCCTCGTTTAGACAGCCACCGGAAAGTAAGTCAACAAAGAGTTGGAATGGCGCTAAATTTAAAATCATAAAAGTTGGTGTCTACACACGTGATATGGTTCTTGCAATGGTTTCATTTCCCATTGACCTCTGCTGACTCCAGTAATGTTTTAAACCGGGTAGTTTATTATAAGACATCACAAACATGCATCCTATCACTTTTTGTTTTTCTCCTTCATAATTTTTTTTGTCATTCCGTATTGTGGTATTATTTAGAATATCAATAAACTTAATGAACACATTTGAAATTCAGTCAATTACTCTCTAATTAATTAGTTTTTTCCTCCGATCAAATTGTTCCTCCTTTTTTGTTCATTCAGTTTTTCTTTTTCCATGTCAAGTATTTTCCGCTCCATTACTGGTTGTTCTTTATTATATTTCAGTATTATATTTGTTCCAGTACATCAGTTTTATATTTTTTTCAGGGTACTAGACCTAGAAGTTTTCTCTTTTATTTTTCCTTCATTATTGTTTGCTAGATTGGAATTGGTATTTTCCTTTTCAGATATTGGTTTCTGTTGAAAATTTGCTTTTGATAGAACTGTGTCTTCAGATAATAAAATCTATGGATTCATTTTTTTTCAAATATTTTTGCTTGTGATGAATTTCATCCATTTCCTTTTCATATTTGAAATACTTTTCTCCTCTTCCTGATTTATTATTGTTATCAACAATTTTTTTGTAGCTTTTTTTAAGGGTTTTCCACCGTTGATCCCGTCAAATTCAATACGTACTTTTCATTTGAAGCAGCAATAATTTCAAAAAGTTTTTTCTGCGTTTTAATAGCCTTCCCTACTTTTTTGTAGGGCTCCTTATATACAGTATGCGAAATTTCTTATGAAACCGTCTTGATTACACAAGTACGACAAGGAGAATATGGAAAACAGCTTGAAAGAGAGAGAATAATAATTGTGCGCGCGCATCGAGGCGTGTTTTTGAAAAATAAAATCGTTATTAGGTAACCTGTACATCTTAAAATTCATTTTTGTCAACTTGATCGTTTCTGACTAAGTTGACAATTGATTTCTAACTACAATAGGATATTATCTCAGCCATTGTAACTTGAAAATAAAACAGTATTTCTCGAGAGAACCATAATTAATAAACTGAAAATCCCTTCCATTACTGAATTGAATTGAAAAAATAAAATAAGTAGGTACATACACCTATTGTTAACATGAAATATAAACTTCTTGAAAAAATTAAAATTGAAATCCATTCCAAAGGTGAACATAATTTTAATGAATTGAGTGCTCAAATAAACCACCTTTTTGTGCCAGACAATAACCAAATCTGTGATAAATATTTGATCTCATATCTCTAAGATTATTTGGCGTAATGCTGGCACAAACGTGCTGTATTTTCACCCTCATTTCATTTAAATTATCAGCTTTCGAATGCATGTTGGTAAAAGCTGCTTTTTAAAAATCCCCAAAGAAAAAAATCATTTGGAGCTAGTTCAGGTGATCTTGGAGGCCCTTCAATTGTACCATTGGTACTAATTATTCCTTCGGGGAACGTAAAGCTTAAAATGGCATATTACGTTACAAGAGTTCTAGGTAACCCATTACGATTGAAATGAAAAAGTTTATGCACGAAGCCGCGCAGTGGCGAGTGCATAAATTTCATGAGTGCGTAAAGGGATTACAGCTCGTTTAACGTACTATACTTTTTCTACGCCCATCTATTTTCTTCTGAGTGATCATAATTTCGTTTTTACTACTAACAGACATATTCGTAGGTAAAGTTGAAAAAATATTCGGATACTATATTTTGTTACAAAAATTGACAGCATAAATGAGACACTTATTTCCATACCAAGAAATTTTCTTTTATTATTTTTTTCAGATATTGTTTAATGTATTGCCGACATTTAGGGGCATCACTGTTTTAAACTAAAATGTATTCCTCTAATGCTAAGAGCTTGTATGTTTTTTCATTGATTGAAAGTATGTAAATAAGCATTTATATGTATGGTATAAGTATATTGATTTTAAATATTTTCAATTAATTTTTAGGAAAGGTAACATATCTGGAAAAACGTAGTTTTATAGAAAATGAAAAAAACTGTCTAATTCTGAAATTTTAAGGCATTTTCCATGTTTAATTGTTTAAATTAATGTTTTAAATTTTGTTGAACTTATCTTATGTAAAGTAATCAATATTTTGAGCTTTTGTTAATATTTACTGCAGATACGGGATATTGATGCAATTAAGTTCTTAAAAAATGCAGATACGGGATTTTAATATTGGAACCACTTTGAACGATCTAAATAAAAAAGCTGGATTGAGTAAAGGCTTTAATGAAAAAAAAATATTTGAATATTGAATACAACGTAATAAACATTCTTTAAAAAACAATATAAACATTCTTAACAATATTCTTATAGTCGTAGGTATTTAAAAAATATATATACATTTCAGCTCGAGTTTGATAATACATAGCTAATAATAATATAATTCATAGTATATATAGGTATTGTATTTTTATTCAATTGATATTAAATTTGTAGTTAATTTTTTTAACCTATCAACAAGATAATAAAATATAGATTTGGCAGTGCTACATAACATTGCTATTGAATTAAAAGAACCACCCT
>CAJUYG010004791.1:4447-15668 GCA_910591675.1 Galerucella calmariensis | reverse complement strand
AAACAAATATAGTACGCGTGATGAATCTGTTATGCCGTACGGCGCGGGCACGAAACCACGCCTATCATTATACAGGTTGTTTCTTTTATCGCATGGAAACATTGCTATAGTCTAATCCAGTGATTCCCAAAGTGGTCTATATCGACCCCCAGGGGTCTATGACAACTTGCAAGGAGTTTACGTTAACGAAAAAAAAAATTGGGGGTCCATGAAATGAAAATGGGGGTCAACATACACTGATAGTACTTATTTACATACATTATGCTATATTATAATATAAAGACAAATACATTATTCATAAAAGTACTTATGTATCTGTAGAGTAGGGAGGGTGAATGTAGGCTAACAGCACTCAGGCCACATGTGACCCATTGTACATCCTCCCGTCCATCCTGTCCTTCCCAGGAAGGTGGACAGGTCACTAGGAGACATCTCCTTTATATCGGCAGGTGTAGGCCAAGACTCACCGAACACACACTCTCTTATTGACGATAACTCCAGACACTCGCATAAGATATGCCTGACAGTTTCTTCTTCCTGTTCACACATCCTGCATAGAGGTGTGTCCACTAGCCCCATAGTATGGAAGTGTTTCCTTAGTTGACAGTGGCCAGTCAGAAATCCTATTGTTAAACGTAGGTTTTTCCTGGTCATCGCCAAATATTTCTTCGGCGCCAGCTTTCCAGGGTGATCCTGGCAAGACTGCATCCTTTGATTCCATCCCATCTCTTGAGGGATTGAGCATGGGTGTAACGTTTGGCTAGCTCCGCAATTGTCGAAGTCGTTAGGCCATAAAAGTACGTATGAGGAAACTTATAATTTTCTTTCCATCGTCATACCTAGGGGGCTCAGCGAGCTAACCAACGAAATAAAAACATCAGGTTCATCCTTCCCACTAAAATATTTAATTATTGCTCAGTTTATTTTATATGAAATACAAAATTTTCTTTTGAGTGGTTTTAATTTAAATTCAATTAATATGTATAAAATGTGTGTTTAACACTTAACTTTGCTACAGTAAGAAATTTCCAAGAAATCTATATCAGGTAAGTAGGGGGTCTACCAAAAACCGAAAAGCCTGGGGCCAAAGAGAGGCGCGATTAGGTTGTTTTGTATGTTACAAAGAGCCAAATAAGCTGTAATTTTTTCGAGAAAAAAAAGATTAATTTTCCTAGGCAGTATTAATTAACTTAAAATTGCCTATATTCAACAATTCCCAAAAACATGAATTTCGCGTTTTTTTGCCACTTTTTTTGTAATGCAAACCACCCACCCCTTTCCAATATATCACCCTTAAAAGGTGGTGACTAAAATTTAGTTTTTTTTTTTCGAAAATTTCAGTAAAGTTAGAAACTCGAAATTTTGTAATTTTCGTGCACTTGCGAAGGACTAGACCAGGGTATATATCCAATATTCCTGTTACATTATACGGGGGTGAAATTAGCAACCCTTACTTTATTTCATATCAAAAATTTTGTTGCAGATGAAGTTTTATGAAATAAAATTTAACTTCAAATACTTGTTTTATTTAAAAAACAATTTATTCCTAAAATTATTCTCCCAAAACCAATAGCTGCAGAGAAAAAAAAATAAACACCATAATGAATAATTTTTTTAATAAATTTAGTGGAAAACAGTAAAAATGTAAAATATGATATGATTCATATTAAATGCGGGAAATGCACAAAAATTACAGAATTTCAATTTCTAGCTATACTGAAATTTTAGAAAAAAAAATAAAAACTCAAATTTAGTCACCACCTTTTGAGGATGATATCTCGGAAAGGAGTGGGCTCAGGAAATTTTATTATGGGAATGACACATCTTAATTTCATACAAGCAATAACCTTCTGAATTTTATCCCATGAATTTAGAAGCACCCTGTATATCCATACACCATCTGAAAGTAGAAGATTCAACGAAGAAAACCCTATATTGTAAATTTCGAATAGGTATAGGGAATGTTTACATTAATTTCTTAGGTTGAAGTTACGGGTAATTTTTCGGTTTTTTGTTAATATTACCTTGGAAAATTAATTTTTTTCCTTTTTCGAAAAATTACTGCTTATTTTAGACATACAAAGGTAATTGTCCTATAAATTTCATAAAAAAATGAAAATAAATAAAAACGAAGAATACAGTTATTTCGATTTTTCTCAGAATCTTTGAGTTTATGTGAAAAATGATTTATAAAGTTTTAGATCTTTTCAATAACTACAACATTGTCATATTCATATAACATTTTTCGATTGGAGGTCAACTTTCTCCGGAAATTACTAAAAATCTTGTGTGACCCCTAAAACGCGCCTCGTATAAAAACAGAAATTAGTAAACTACTTTTATCCACATAGAATAAAGCACTATCACTATTTTTTAAATAAAAAAAAGTTGATCAAAATTTATAGTTGATTCAATGTATTTAACATATTCGCGTGATTTTTTAATTATTTTTAATAAAATACAATGATGAGTGTGGTTTAAATTTTCATCTTACAAAAATTTATAAACTATGATATATATAAAATAAAGTTATAAAAAAGACTCGAAAATCATTTATTTGATAACCTTTATATATTTATGTATTTGCGCCTTTTGTGAGTTACGTATTGAGTAAATAAGAAAAAGAATTTTAAAAATACAGGTTGATCATTTGAATTCCGGCACATTTTATGAGCCCATAACTTGGAAACCGATTAAGATATCAAGAGGTGGTTTTGACTGAACGGCTTCAGGAATTGAGAATTTTTTTTTCACGTTGTTGCCAATTTTGTATTTTTTCCCTAGACTCCAGGAAAAAATTTGGGTTTTTTGGAGATCAAAATATGTGGTTTTATAGCAATTCAAGGTGTTCTTAAGGAGCAGATTATCTTTAAAAAATAGACTGCAATTCGTTGACTACATGCAGTAATTCCGTTAATTTTTGTCAGCGCATAACTTTTGAACTAGTCATGACATCGAGAAGCTAAACATAAGTAGTGATGAGCAAAGCAAGACCAAGACTCGAACAGTCTCGGTCTTGGTCTTGCTCAAATCTGTCTGGTCTCGGTCTTGGTCTTGCTGTATTTTGTTTGGTCTTGGTTTTAGTCTTGGTCTTGCCATAATTTCTTAACGAACATCTTTCAAAACATTTTGTAAACATTTTATTTTTATGCAACAAACATTTTTAAGCCTAAATTTACTAAAAAAGTTCATTAAGACATTATGTACTCTTCGAACATTTTTGTAGATCCTTTTTCATGTACTCGTATATCGTTGAAATCTAGTAAAGAAAACTGACAATTCGACATGCCAACTTATATTGTTCCAAGAAAAGCATATGTTGACGCTGTTACAAATATTTTATCTCATATAGTTACTGTGAAAAAGAATTTTTGGTTGAGTCTTGCGTATTTAGTCTTGGTCTTGCATAGTCGGTCTTGGTATTAGTATTGTTCTTGTTCATTCTGTCTTGGTCTTGGTCTTGCGAGTCGAAGAATGGTTTTGGTCTTGCTTTTTCGCAAGACCAAGACCAATTTTGCTCATCACTAAACATAAGAAAACATAAGTAACGTTATAGAAAATTTTCAACCACAAGTGTTGAGAGACTCTTTTTTAAATCTTCAACTACGCTTGCATAAATGTATTGACATGAATGGAGGGCATATTCTACAACTTTTGTATTAAAGAATTTATGTAGGTTAATTGAGCACATACCTACATATAATTTTGTTCTTATTTTTTGTATTTTGTTTTTAATAAATTGTTCTGTTTAACCTGTTTTCAACAACAATAACTTAATCCATATAATGATGTCCAAAAAACCCTCGAAAAAACCCAAGTTTTTTTCTGGAGTCTAGGGAAAAAATACTAAATTGGCAAAAGCGTGAAAAAATTTCTAATTCCTGAAGCCGTTTAGCTTCTCGATGTCATGACTAGTTCAGAAGTTATGCGCTGACAAAAATGTACGGAATTACTGTAGTCAACGAATTGCAGTCTATCTTTTAAAGGTAATTTGCTCCTTAAGAACACCTTAAATTGCTATAAAACCACATATTTTTAAAAATTAGAAGCTTCAGCCTATCCGACGGTACAAAAATATACAGGGTGCTTCATTTAAAATGTCTAAGTTATTGATCTCCAAAAATCCCAAGTTTTTTCCTGTAGTCTAGGGAAAAAATACAAAATTGGCAACAGCGTAAAAAAATTTCTTAATTCCTGAATCCGTTCAGTCAAAACCGCCTCTCGATATCTTAATCGCTTTCCAAGTTATGGGCTCATCAAATGTGTCGGAATTCGAATGATCACCCTGTAACCAGGTTAACAGAATTCAAGTGATTTTACAAAAAAAATTATATATAGGGTATGATTTTTTTTTGGAGTTTTATTAAAAAATATTTGAAATTTTTTATTAGTTTTATTTTTGATCGCAGATATATTTTTTTTTTTTTTAATTTTTTGCGCATCAACCCCTAGGGTTATCAGCGCCCAACAATAAATTAACATAAAATTGATATACATTGATATACATATACATAATAGAATTTCCAAATTTTATACAGTAAGTTAACTGCTTTCAGGAAAAGTAACAATTTTTCAACGTCACAGTTTTCACCGATTATGTCTGTGATTTTATTCGGTGATTTTATTCGGTATCTTTGAAACGGCTAATCTAAGGAACTTTTACCTCTGGACGTTTTTTGTTGATCGTGAAATTTCCTATATAAACTATTTTTCTGAAGCCAGTCCGAAGTAATTATTATTTAAAAAAAAAATAAAATAAAAAATGTCCGTGCTATTTAAATAGAAAAATTACAAATGAATTGAGGAAAACCTTAAAATTAATAGGGCTCCAATTGGCGCCAAAATTTTTGTTTCAGCTTTTCAAATCCATTAAAAAAATAAAAAATTTCTTTTTTGAAAATGTTCCAACTGACTCCGTATAAGCTATAGAAATGTTTCTCTATTAATTGGTGATTATGTTAAGACACAAATCACTATGCTAATTACATTAACTGGATTTTATTTTATATCGTCTCCAGCATATTGTACCATAACATTAACAATACAAATAATTTTAACAGTTGTCAAATGTGGGTCTGAAGAAAAGGTGTGTTGGTGTATCGATATAGCAGAAAAACAAAATAGTTCTTATATAGTTTGTAGAAAGTTTCACGTTTGGTTTAACATTCAACGTAGAGAAAATTGTTTTCTTAGAAACAGCTAATTTGTTATTTTATAGATTAATATTTACTAGTTAAAGTCCATCATGATTTATCTCATTCTCATTTTGATAATGAGTTCAGTAATAATTTTAGTGGCTAATAGAGGTTTATTAGTCCCTTTCTTAGTACCCCATTTTCATATTTCGGTACTAATTCTATTCAACATCTATCCATTTGGATATTTCAAATGTAAATTCCAACAAATATCATTCAATGTCCCCAAGTTTGGAATTTTACAATTTTCACAATAATCCTTCATGTTTTTCTTAATAATTTTAATTTTCTTTCTGAACCACTTTTACTTGTCTAATATATAATATGGATTGATGGCAAATTAATTTTCTACCTGTTGTTAATGTTTCATTAAGGTAACTGTATTATTATTTTTATATATTAATATCACTTTAGACTTGAAATAAAATAATTTGTAGTTGATATTTTTTAATGTCAAAAAAATTTTCATCTTATTTCAATAATATTGATATATTTTATCTCAACTTTTAACATTATCTCATGAGATCTTTTTTGATAAGTATAACATTTCTATTGTAGCCTGATGATGGTAATTTTGTACCGAAACTAGTTGCTGAACATTTTGTCCTTTTGGTGGACAATATTAAAATTTGTGGTTTGGACCTCGGTTTGGACTTTGAGTTTTATTGATCCTTCTTGTTTGGATTTTTTACAACCACATTTGAGAAATGGATGAGCTCTTGGAGTTAGATTAATATTAATTGAAATGTATGTCAATTTAAAAAGGAGCATTTTAAAAATTGTATTTCAAGTCCAACTGTCCATGTATCTTCGCGTCAGCTATTGAATCGATTAATCATATTTTCCGACGTCAAATATAAGGAGAAAATTTTTTTTTTCTTTTTATTGTTCATAAAACTACAACTTATTATCTTTCGAATGCAGTAAACCGCGTATCGATAGCGTTAATGTTCATGAAATGAGACATGATTGGAAAAAATAAGTATAAATTGAAATTTTGTAGGGCCGCCATTTTGAATTTTCGAAATCTGAAAACATTTTCAGGTGGCAGACTACTATATTTTCATATATTATGAAGTCGTTATTGTTATTCTAATTATGTTAAATTAAATTATGTTAAAAAACTATTTGCAATTTTTATTTCAATTTTTCAAAAAATTTTGGGTTGAAATTTTTTTTTTTAAATATTGCATCACGTCAACTTATAGGGTATTAAATTCCCTACAATTTTGATGCCAACAATTTTTTCGTACAATTAAACCTAAAAAAGCTATGGACGAAAAAAAAACTGTTGCATTTCACGTTCCCATTTTATATCCACACTTCCCGGACTAATATGTACCAACGAAGAGGACTTGTATGCTTCCTACAACCACATTACAGACATGCTGTACACCACGCAGACAAGCTTAGAGACTGACAAGTCCTAATTGTATTCCTCAAATTACATTCAACTTGAATGTGTGGATTAAGAACTATTTGGAAATCAAAATTCCTTGATCGCTTCCACAAACTTCCACCAAACTTCCACCAAACTTCCACATACTTCCACCAAACATCCACCAAACTTCCACATACTTCCACTGCGGTGTACATCTACTTCCACTTGCGGCTTACCCCTCGGTTTAAGCGTCATTCATTGCGTTCCAGCTACCGTTGTCAAGATTAACTAGTAATAAAATAATTTTTGGTCCTTATCTGACACATCGAAAAAAAGGTAGAACGTGTCGCGGGACCATAGAGATAGTAATAAGGAAGGAGACGACATTCAGTGTTAGGTTCCATATGTACATGTGGAATCAGTGGGCGTGGCTAAGTATGGTACGCAACGTATTTCTGCACAGAACCGGATTTGATATTTTTCTATATATGAATTTTTAGTATTGATAATCGATGTAATGCAGTGAATCCTTTTTAATATTTGTAATACACCCCTGCATATTATTTATCTTACCTGTGGTACGTTATTCCCGAAGATTTCTTAGTATCCACCCCTGTCTCGACTGGTACAACTTCTAACAGCACAAGAAACCATTTAGTGAATCAATTAAAACAAAAGTATCTTTAAAAATGTAATTTACAACACCAATGACACTTAAAATAACTTTGACATTAGCGTGGCACGAAAATGGCTGACCGAGTACGCTTTAGATCACGTGACTTCGTCTCTTCCCTTAATTACTATCTCTATGCGCGGAACACACGGTAGGAACTTTAGTTCCTTTTAAGAAAAAATTATGTAATACATCTGACGTTATAGATGAACCATTCGCATATCTCTCGGTGGTCGAGTAGTTAGTTAATTTAAATAATTATTCTGGTTGATATTAATAACGACAACAGGTAGACGTTTGAAATATTTAGCAGAATATTCATTATTATAGATAATGGTACGGTACCCTTCATGAGGAAGTCCGACTGGCAACATCTACTTATAACAGCATCGTATGTTTAAAAAGGGAAACCGTAGCATTATACAAATTGGACATTCAAGAACTGTACGTTTACCACAAAAAAATTAGTGGAAACAAAATTGAATTGTTAAATTTTCAATTTGAAGTTATATTACAGTTCATAGAAATTTTTATTTTCTAGATTTTTTCTTAACTGGGTCGTAGAAAAAATATGCTGTTCGACTCGTGTGGATTGTCCATATCGCACTTGAACTTCGTCCTCGTGCGATATGGCCATCATATCCACACTAGTTGCACAAACTACTATTTCTATAAAAATATGCCCTTTTACATTTAAAAACAACCTGCCAAATGTCAAATCAATTTATCCATCCATTTTAAAGTTATCGAATTAAAACATTCAAGTTTTCAAAATTTCAACACCCTGTATTTCGAAAAGTAAATGTGCCAGACCCCTCAATCCTCATATCATTTTGTCCAATTTTACGAGAGGAATCTACATGCAAACGTTGTAATTACCCTTAACGTTCGAGATGCTTATACCATTTTTTGCGCGATCTTATTGAAATAAATTCCGAATAAAATAATTTAAATTTCTTCGAAATGAACGAAATGTCAAAAGTGACATTATTTATACTTCTCGATGAGTTTAAAATATATTTTGCATTTTGGTGAAATTGTTTTTATACTATTTATTACTTTTCGACGTCTGAACGGTAAGTAAATCACTTACCGACGTGTTAAACTTAGAAACCAGTAAACACAATCTACCGTCCTGACAACCGATGCTGTAAATGAACAAAAAAGATCAATCGCGCAAAAAAAAATTATGGAAATAATAGTAAAAATTTATCCGAACAAATTCAAGTAGATCACCAGCACTGCGAATACCAGCTTTGCATAGAATTTTAATATAGCATCGGTGGTTCAGTGGTAGAATGCTCGCATTCCACGCGGGCAGCCCGGGTTCGAATCGCGGGCGGCCCGGGTTGCACGCAAGCAAGGCATATAACGAAGCAACGTAACATAACGTAGCGTAACCTAACGGTCAGATCTTTTGCGTCGCGACCCCTGGTCGCTCAAACATAACCTGACGTAAAGAACTAAAGTTCCAAAAATATAGAGAGAATGTTTCTAAAAATATTGGTGTTTTAAATTTTCAAAATTAAAATTGATATAAATTTTTTTTTTTCGTTGTGTCAGATAGAGACCAAAAATTATTTTATTACTAGTTAATCTTGACAACGGTAGCTGGAACGCTACCGAAACGTCGAAATAAAAAATAAAAAACATTGTGGTTTGATTCTCAAAAAATAAGAGAAAAAAAGAATAAGTAATTCCACAAGGAACTTACAGAAGATATTCCCTATATTATCACTTGATTTGATTTATTTTGATTATACCTGCTGATAAATAGACAAAATTTCAAATTGTTCAACAGTTTTTGAAAAATTGGTTGCAAATTTTTCTCAATTCCATTTTTATCATGATATAGGGCATAAGATGTCCTATAATTTGGATATCCACACTTTTTTGTTCGAACAAAACTGAAAGAGCGGAAAAGACTCCAATCGCAAGTGCTCTCGCTTTACTTGCAAGCTGCTTCGCAAGCTCCAGTGAACATTATTCGAGAATTTAGGAGAATGAATAATGATTTGGGCTCGAATATTTGTGTCTCAACTTCTCCGGCCAAATGAATGAAATAGTAATCCTGAAATTTGGTTCCTATAAAAACTTTTATTCTTGTTTTGATGCATAATTAATTAATCGAAGACATCGCCTAAGGCTAAACGATAGTTCCAGCTGGTAAATCCAAACATCCGCGAAATGTTATCTTTATGGTACATACACCTCTCTAAGAAAGTAATTTATAAAAATTATTACCGAGGCAGACGTTAATGAGATATTTTGTAAAATAATAATAAAAAATTATATTCACGCACCATAGCATATTATGGTAACAATTTCAACAGAATGATGTTCTTACGGTTACTATTAGGAGGTAGAAATTATCAGGGATGGACTTCAAAAATTACTTAAATCTATATCGAAAGATTGATGATAAATTTTTTTTATATTGATTTTCTTTAGCTCGCCAAAAGTAGAGGACAATAGACTTCCAAATGTTAGGTGATGAAGGACTTTGAAAATAGTACAAAAATAGTTTCAAAATATCTTAAAATATTGCAAAAGATATGATAAAAATAAATAAAAGTATGAGGTAAGGGTAATCAGGGTAGTCAAAATATTGTTAAACAGCATGGTGGATCTACATTTTGATGTACGTCCATGGTAAATAGTATTTCAACAAATAAAACAACCCTTTTCAAAAATTTCTTAGCGCATCCATGTTAAATTAAATTTTTACAAACTGATTTATCCCTTATAAAAAATTTAATTGTACACCATTTTAATGATTCAAATATATAAGTAACATAAAGCAGGGTCCACACTATGCCGGGGTAGGCCGGGCGGGCTGACCCGGGTGGCCTAAGCCGCGTTGATGTAGACGCCCCGGGCGGCTTTGCCGGGTTAGAAAATGCCGGCCCGGGCCGTGCCGATCCCAACCCCCATAAAATAGGTACAGATCAAAGGAAGCCGAGCCGAACAAAAATATAGAGTGGGGACGTGCCGAGCGGGCCTGAGCGGCTTCAGCCGCTTCAGTTACAATTAAACCTCCGACCGAACTAGACGAATTATTCATTAATTCGCTAGCCCTGTACAGCTGCCGTCCTCTCCTAAGGCTCGGGCGAATCCAAAATCTTTGACGTCTTTTTGGGGGCTGATTTAAAGCGAGTATTACCACAGCCATGGCTGACATAGCGACGTCATAGTCGGTAATCATTTTGAAAACACTGAGGACACTTTAAAAAAACTTCTAAAAAGTACTCTTCAACAAAGTTCACCAGTCTTGGTGTTGAAACTAAATAATGTAGGTAGAAATAACCCGGTCGGCTTCGTTTTCGGTGTGGACGTCGTGCCGGCCCGAACGTACCCGCCCGGCCTACCGCGGCATAGTGTGGATCCTGCTTAATAATTCAAACAATGGTGTGACTTGAAAATAGTTAGAATATGGGTGTAAGTAACATTTACTAGACGAGAACGATTTTGCGCCCGAGCGATAGCGAGGGCTGGCAATAAAGTTCGTAATATGAAAATGTTATACCATATAACGAAACCAGAAGTCTCCTGTAGTACTTTTAGATCTAGAGTAACAAAAAATTTTGTGAATGTTTATAATAATTGTACTATTTATATTTATACAGGGTGTTTCCAAATGACAGTTACAACGTTTGCATGTAGATTCCTCTCGTAAAATTGGATAAAATGATATAAGGATTAAGGGGTCCAGCACATTTACCTTTCGAAATACAGGGTGTTAAAGTTCTGAAAATTTAAATGTTTTAATTCGATAACTTTAAAATGGATGAATAAATTGATTTGACATTTGGCAGGTTGCTTTTAAAATGTAAAAGGGCATATTTTGATGGAGAAATATTTTTCAATTTTTGATCCAGTGGTGTACCTTTGGAAGAATTTGTTACCTTTTGAAGCAATTTTTATTCAATTTTGTATTCCTCAATAGTTTTCACGTGAAAAACGAATAACCTT
>CAJUYG010004789.1:0-15674 GCA_910591675.1 Galerucella calmariensis | reverse complement strand
AAAAAAAAATTCAACGTATAATTATACCAGGTGGAAAGTTGAATTTTTCATTATCAAAACATTCTATAGGGTGTTAAAGTCGAAACTAATGATAAAAATATAGTTTTTTTCGATGGAAACTTTTCCAATGTAAATATTATCTAAAATTGAAGAATATAGACAAGGCAATATTTTAAAATACTTACAAAAACATCCTATAGCTGATTTGAAATCAACTTTTTATATTAAATAACAAGCCAATTGGAGAATTTTACTTTACGCTCGAAAAACACACATTCTTTTCTCTACGGTCGTGTGAAAAATAGTATATTAAAGTATAAGTGGATATTAAGGTCTTTAAAACACGCGCGATTTTCGAAATAGAGCAAATGTTTTAGAGACCAGTTATCCACGAATACTTGACGCTATTTTTTTTTATTGGTGCACTTTGAAATTATAAATACTGGTACCATTTCCTCCGATTTGGAAAATTTTCTCGAGTTGTTGATGTTGCCATGGTAACTTTAAAAAACGCGCGTGTTTTAACGTACGATTTAAACACGCTGAGGCGTGCTTTAAATAGATAAAATGGTTCACCAATAAAAAAATATATTTGCATATCTAAGGTCCTTGATACTTCTCCAAACATTCTAATTTCACATCCTGGCTCTCCAATGCGTTACATCTCCGATTTCCTTGATCCTTATTATCTACCATCATTTCAAGAACTATCTTGAAGTCAATAAATATCTTTTTCTTTTTATAATTTGGTGTTTTTTTTAATGTTTTATTAATATTAGAAATTTTTATTTTCAGATAATAGATGTCCGAAACCATACGAAACGGATTTCTGTCAAAATGGGGGTAGATGCTTTTACATAAGTGCTATCGGTGACTACGGATGCGTGTAAGTATTTTTACTACGACGTTTCGGTAGCGGTAGCCTTCATCAAGAATTATTATTGTATTTTTCCTTAACATTTCTTAAAGAAAATATTTTGAAGTTTAACATTACAAAAAAATAATCAAATTTTCTCCATGAAATTCACGTTTTTAGTGAGAAGAGACGAGCCCTATTAGCCTTGAACAGACAACGTGTTATATCGGGGCTAGTACTAGAGTACCATCAAGATTTAGCTAACGCCTCGGCAGATAACTATGTTATCCTAAGGTGGGTTAAAGGGCACGAAAGTAAAGGATTCTTTAGCCAGGGAAGCGGCTGGACTAAAAATTTTAGGACCCAGTGACACCTACGACACTAACGACTTCGACAATAGGGTACAAGCATAAATTTTGCTATTGGTGGGAATTGACGACGCTTTATCAGGTCTCCTAACACCTTGCATGCCTATTTTTTCAAAAAAATATAAACTTTACTTTCAAAACGACTTCAAAAGTCATAAAATTTGAAAATCCACCAAAACGCGCTTTACGTCATAAAGATGGCTGCCCCAGGGAGTGACGTCATTTATTTACGTTCTTATTCGTGTATCACGCTCTGAGTTCTTGTGACCTAATTTGTTTCTGAAAGCTTTAAAAATGGATAAAGCCGAAAAAAAAACTTTGTATTCCAAGTATTGCATTGTTCCAGTGTGTAAATAAAATCAACGTCTATTAAAACTCCAGACAAAATATTTGTTACTTTACCTGGTGGCGCAAGCAAAAATATACTTAAGAAAATGGCATTATGGCTACAAGCTATGCATCGAAACAAAGACGATATTTCGACAAATAATATTTCTATGCTGGTAATTTTTATTCTTGAATAGTTTGAGGTTATGTACCTATATGTCTAGGAATCAACCATAAAAACATTATTTTCTTACGACCACACATCGAAATATATGGTTGGTATATATTATAAATAATACATAGTTTATATCGTACTTACGATAACTCTACAGATCATGGACGTACTAAAAAAAGTTTAAACGGGAATATTTCCCAATCTTCAAAATATATTCAACAGAAACAAACTTAATACACTATTTTCACCGTCAAAAAATATTCTCATCAATGTTTAATTTTATTTCAGTTGCCCGGACAATTTTGGCGGAAACATTTGTCAACAGAAGCTACCAAGCAACACCAGTATGTATCCCCAACCCAATTCATACGCTTGTAAATTAGGTCTTGCGACAAAATACAATTGTTAGACGAAAAATTTAAAAAAAAAAAATTCTTAATGGACTTTTTTCGAAAAGACAAATGAAAAATTAAATTTAGAACTTCCCGTTTTACCGAAAACTGTGTATGCATCTTTTTCTATAAAGACGGGAAATTTCAAATTTTCCACGAAAACTATTCCAGTCCGGAAACAGGAAGTGCTAGATCGTTTCTGATCGAAGAAACCCGAAGGCCAATTGTAAAAAATTTGTTACCGATGTACATATGTACCAATGTATATTTGTAATTTATCCTAATTGTATAAGACTGTTTTTAAAAACAAATTGAAAATAATTTTTTTTGGTTCAAATCGAATACAGTCATTTATACAGAGTCCCGAAAAAAAAGGAATTCAACCGGATTCACTTTTTTTACTGACGGGACGTCCTGTATAAAGCGCGCTTTTTACCAGTCTGTGTTATATTTTTCCTATCACCCCCGTAGATGAAAATGTCCAGCGTATACTTTACATACGTTACAATTTTTTTTCCGGGTGTTTTTGAAGACCCTGTATGTAAAAGTTTGAACTTTTTGTAAATATTTAAAAAGTTTGTTATGAATTTCCTAATAATTCTTATTATTTTCTTGAAATATACAATATGTACCCCTAAGTTGGAATAATATGGATAACTTTTTTATTGTTAATATTAGGAAGAAAAATTATTCTTCATAAAAAGTTCTGCATTATCTAAAATCTAAAATATGAGTCTTACTCAAGAGAAAAGTACTTAAATTTGACAATATCGAAAAATGTTACTAAAAAAAGTTGGATATGTCGAAGCATTAGTATGAGTGAAAATTAAATTTATTTGTTTCCAACATTAATGTGTATTTTAGGTTGATTTTAGGTTTAGGTAATGCTTAACTTTTTATAAAGAATAATCTTTCTTCCTAAATTTAATAATAAAAAAGTTTTCCATAGGGGGACATATTGTAGGTATACGGGTGGCGATAGGAAATTTCAATTTTCAAAAAATTTGTAAAAAGCGCTTAAAAAATATCAGGAACCGATATTATAATTTTGTACAAAATTCTTGTAGATATATTTATTTATTACATCTTTTACTCACAACAAAGATAATGATCAGTGAATCTTATAACAAAAACCTAAGATAGTTGTAAAATTAATAATAAACAAATTTAAAAAAATATATTAAAAAAAATAAACAATCGAAAAGTTGTGTTATTTCGGCTACTCCTTTTATAAAAAAAAAACTGTTTTAGGTAATAATATTAAAATACAGGGTGAGTCTATCTATAAGAGCCATTTTAATAAAATAAAACTAAATAATTCCACTAAATTCTATAAATCAGATTTTGCTTTGAAAATTTTTTTGTCCCACCCTATATACAGGGTATTCCACGAGTTAGTACTCAAAATTAGGATTAAAAATAATGAAATACTATTATTTTTTATCCTATATCATGCTATGAACTCCTGGGGGACACTCTGTATGTTATTACCTAATCTAAGGGTAAATACATCATGGAAAATATGGAAAAAACGCTGTAAATACGTTAATAGGTATGTAACTTGAGGTTTTTATTTTTCTCTTAACATTAACAAAATTATGTTGTCTAACTTACTAATTTCTCTACTAGTTACCCACTTCTTAGATTTGTTGTGAGTTACAGATGTATTTTTTTAACACCCCCTATTTTGATATTCTGCATGCTTAGTTACTATTAGTAGAGGTAATAGCCGGGGCGGGTCGCTAAATATAGCCTCAATTATAATGTGGCTTTGTAGAGGCAAAATAATACTAATAATATTTACTAATAGAAAACAAACTCAATAGTTGATCAGTATTTTTCGCATTTTGAATTTGCTTTTTTGAAATTATCTATTTTTCCCTGTTTCAGATACAGAATACACTACAATGAGTTTTCATAGTTAAATTTGTTGGTAAGGATCTTTAAAAAAGAACTAATTTATTCAATTTTTTGTCAATTAGTACATCAATATCAAATATATACCAGCTTTTTTTTATTTTAATGTACAAGTACTGATCTAAAATGTTTCGAAAAATATGTAAATAATAAACTAACTACCTACTTATAGAATAACAATTCTAACGATATTAAATAAATAAATAAAAATATTTTCAAGACTAAAATAATTTTTTTTGTTTCTTTAGGATTTCTGTCAATGGATTCTTTTAAGAAAAATGCAGAGAAAAGAAAAAGAAGAAGAAAACAACGACTCTGAACTCGATCCATATTTCCGGGATAGATAACTTGACAAAATAAAAACAATACCAAAGATGTTTTGCATTAATACAAGAACTTTCCTTATTGGCTATTTATTCTAATTTTTTTTAACGATGATGTAAATACTCAAAAAAATATATATATTTATTGTCAGTATTTAGGCACTACATGTATGTGCACTAGAAGTAAAATATACAGTACAGTCAATATATACTTTTTGAATAGACCTCGTAAATGATTTTGTTAAATTTTATTAAAACTGGCAGTATAAAATGAAAAGATAATATGTTAACTTTACTCAATTTGATTTAGAATTTTGTGTTTCAAAAAATAGAGACAACTCAAAATATATTTTTTGAATGTACTAATAATGACTCAAGAGAAGATCTATATATATATATATATATATATTTAAGGAGTCAACTGCTAAAAGTATAATAATTATTATCCATTATTGTTAAGACATGCCATTAACCTTTTTAAAACCCATGAATACATGAATTTTCTAACCAAATTTCAATATTTTATCAATATTATGATATGTCAAATTTATTTTGTTTGTTTTTAATAAAACTACAGAACTAAACCTTAGTTCTGTGGTCGAAACCATCGATAATGAAATGAATTGACGTAAAGCTGACAAGGCACGCTACAAATTTATAAGTTTGGAAAATAAATTCATGTATTAATTAATGCAATGAAAATATTTATATTTATCTGTTTATAGCAGTTGATTCCTAGCCTATAGATTTGTGTAAATATTTTCGTGTCTTAGGATACTCGCGATATGTGATAGCGATAAATAGCCTGTTTTTTATAGTAATTTTTTATTTGGTTTTGTATCGGATCTGACTCATTTCGGCTATTTGTCGTGTTATAGATAGTTTTTTATTGTGCTTATAAGGTTTATTTATTTTTAAGCTGTGGAAAAATCATATAATTTAATTTCTTCAATTTGGTACATAATTTCATGAGTATCAAGCAGTTGCTGATACCGATACGTCATAATTTTTACATACTCTCTTATATAATATAGGGCAAATTGTTAATATTGTTTTCATAAATTTCTATTCTTTTCATCTCTATGTTCTAACACATTTAATTCTTGTTTATATATTTCAACTATGCACACAGTTTTTTTATAAAAATATTCAATGGAGGTCATGGAAAGGTTAAATAAAATGCTGGAACTTACCGGCTCTTGTAGCTGCTACTATAATGAAAAATCACTGAGTTACCATCTTTGGAAATGTTCAATATTTATTTGTTCATTGGATATTTCAAACCACTCACGATCACTACCGAAAAAATGAAACCGGCACAATGACTAATATATCGTATTTATATTGCTGTATCTTACAATATTATTCGATTTTCCCGATCTATAAAATATCATCATCGATCGACGATATACTTAACATTTAATTTCCGTTCCTATTCGCAATTTTTCACTTAATTAACTAACTAAATTACCGAAATAATTTCTACACGATCACGCCACACGCCATTTTGTCAAAAGAAGTCGTAAAAAGAATTGGTAAGGTAACTAGACCTAATCATATCATTATCGGCGCAGTTTAACCTAAAACAATAAACTGCAGAAACAATGCTAACATACGACATACGGTCAATGGGATGGAACGATGCGTACTTTTGATGGTACGATATGTCGATAATAAACATTTTTCTATTATTTTTGTTGTTTAAATATTGAAAATTATCTCAAAACTTAAATAGTTGATCTAAATACTTCTAGGTTTAAAGCTTTTTAAGCTAAAAATGTTAGAAATAGTTGCCGTATTTCTGTGATATCATCCGAAAGAAAATGTTGAAGATTGGTTGTGACTACGGGCACGATCACACGTTTAGTAAAAATGTATTAAATTTAAAATACAACAAAGAGGAATTAGTCTATAAAATAAATGTTTTCCTTCATAGCTTATTCAATTTAATGACACTGTGGAAAATAATACTCTATCAAACATTGCCTATTTTTCTAGTAAAAATGAGGTTTATTTATGTAGAGTAAAGGAGATATGAATAATGGGGTATCAAAAAAAGACTGTGTGCAGACAACTGTATATGCTATGAATCCGCATTTTTAGAATCTCTATTTTATAGCAATATAGTAGCAAAATGAAAACTTAGAATATGGATAACAAAATCCAAAGAAATAAAATGATTTCTTCGATTAGGAAAGCTAGATGTGATAAAAAAATATATATAAACAATAATTTTTGCTATGAATAACTTATAAAACCGTAGATCTTTTTTTTAAGCGATACCAAGGTGTAAATGTGTTAATCATAGGCGTAGAATTTATATACTCAATTTTCCCAATAACACATATTTTAATAAAGCCTCTAATATAAAAATTTATATCGCGCCTATGTGTTTGTGATTGAAAAGTTTGGTCCCGAAATTTTCTATAAAACAAAAAGACTTCCAAAGTAGAAGACCTGTGGACTTTTAAATCACTTTATTGAGAAATAATAAGAAAACTCCAAAATGTATAGTGAGAAAATTATTTAATGTTAAAATGTATCCAGTGAAAATAAAAGTAAAAACTATTTCAAAGCATTTTATTTATTCATTTGTGAACCCAGTTTAATATTAACATCACAGCACTGAGTTATCAGTTCTATAATTATATGGGAATGCTTAAAACAACTTTACGATTCAAACAATATCATTACCACCTTATTGTGAGCTGCAGTGAGATCTAAAAAAATTCATAAGAAAGTAAGAATAGTTTGACACCACTATTTGAATCTCAAACTTTTGGACGGAGAAGGAAGAATGTAGATTTTTTAGAAAGGAAGAAGAAGCCTCTATTCGTTTACAAGTAGAATGCAGTTTACCACAGAAGTTCAAGAGTAGGCAAGTCTTTCTTCAATAACTAAATAGAGCACGATAGATCTTTTGTCTCAGTAACAATTACCCAAAAATAGCCAATACATTTCATTTGATCAAATATTTAACTGCCTAAGCAAAAAAATAGAATTTATTGCCAAATAATACTCTGCAAACTTCACCAAATCCTTATCAGAACATTCAGCAGTATGTACCAGCTACAAACTTAAGAGAGATGTGGATATATCTACCAAACAAACTACGAGGAGAGTACTAACTATTATTGCATTTTATGTAACTTAACACTTACCTTTTATTAATTTCCAAAAATATAAAATCTTTGAAACTAAAACACTTTTTTCCATAAAATCCATACGTTTAATATAAAAATGAAATTATGTTTTAAAAGGTACACAAATAAATAAACTAACAAAACTAACATTAACAGTCATTCTTGTAAGTAACGACAGTTTCCATTTTATGAATATTGGTAGAGAATGATCTCATTTTAACACTTTGTGCATTCTTAATATTAGCAGGCTCAGCTTCGGACCATTCTGTTGGTAATTCAACATCTGATTTGGTATATATTTGAATATCAAAACTACATAAACAATCTAAAAGTGGTAAGTATGTGACAGATGATGTTATTTGTTTAAGAACATCCCGGATTTCGTTTTTTATTTGTTTCAATGGTTTTTCTGATACTTTATCTGGATTCTGGAGGGTGTCTTCTTCGTATTCTACTTTAAAATCCCACCTCTCCATTACTTCCAGTGTTTTAACGTTAGTTATAACTAAAGCTACTTTGTTAACTGTTCTGTCAACTAACCAACCTAGAAAAATTAAATGTAGGTAGATTATAAGTGAAAAAATGGTACATAATATCAGTACAAACCTTTTAACTGTTCCAAAGTTGTAGATAAAAAATCCTTGATTTTATTGTCGGTGGTCATCAAAATAGTAAGTCCATAGTTTTCATCAGCCTTAAAATTCTCAGGTGGATATAATCCTCGTTGGAATAATATGGAATTTATACCATAATCTACAATTAAAAGAAAATTAAGACATAACCTAATATAAGAGAGTTTAATCACTTTTACTTACTTAAATAATCACAAACTATTGCTGCTGATCCTTTTAGAGTAATGGCTGATTTATTTGACTGTAAAGACGAAGTCATGATGGTCTTAATTAACTTTTGTAGAAAACAATACAATTTAAATCTTAAAGCAAAATTTCCGTTGATAGCTCAAATTGAAACTTACAGCGACATCTATATAAACATTTTCAAATATTTCGAACTACTTGCCAGTGTTGACAGCTAGACCACAGAATACCCCGAGTAGAGTAGTCTGAGACACATATCATATCTGTGACTTGGTGCTGTTAAGAGTAATGTCAAAATTTCAGATTTATGTATTAAGCATTAAGCTCTCAATAATATCTCCTTTGTGAAGATAGCAGCACAATCAATTTTAGATTTTAGCTGAGAATCAACCAAACCACAGATATAACAACATTTAATTAGTGTAAAATGGAACAGGGAGGAATGTACACATTCCCCCTTTACGCACCAAGCCACAGAAAAAATGACTTGATAAGTTTGTGACGAAACAGGGACAAGACAACCTTTAGTTTTTGTTATCTTCGTTGTGTAGATGCATTATTTATGGATAGCAGCACCATCAATTGTAGCCGAGAGTTAACCAAACCACAGATATAACATCATTTAATTAGTGTAAAATGGAACAAGGAGGAAACTACACTGATCATCGAAGTACACGTTCAACCTTCAGGTAGCAAGCCACAGATATAATGACATTTGATAAGTTTGTGACGAAACTTTCAGTTTTTGTTATACGAGGGATTTGCAGTAAGTATTGTGTAGAGATAAAAACAAACATACAAATAAATATTTTATTTGTCAATAAAATGCTAATACTCTTATAATCCAAATTCTTTGGCGTGGTCACTGTATGTCTTGTATCGACATATTTTTCGTAAATAAAATATTTCATAATGTATATAAGTTGCAGTCATTAAAGTTTCATCCATTGATCAATAGAATATTCTAATGCTGCTATCCATCTAAAAAATAAACCCTAAGAATATTATCAAAACAAAAAAATATGCTCCCAAAGCACGCTGGGATAAAAATATTCTGTCCGAGATATACGAGGGCGACAGGAAAAATAGTTACCGTTTTTTGTCAGCTTCGGAGTCTGTATGAAAGTAGTAATGTTTTTTGCTGGTATCTGAGGGTATTATTTCGAAGGCATATTTTTTTGATCCTGATAAATATAGTTGTACTTTATAACCATGTAAATAAGCCACTCCTGTAAATATTGGATGATATTAAATTAATTTTATTAAAAAAAAAAAACTTACCAAACGCATTTTTAGCATTTGCGTCTTGATAAAAATACAAACAAGCGTCTTTCAAAATGCAATATCTTCGACTCCAACTCTTCCATTGAGTTCCCAATTTGACTAAGTATCCAAAACATTCGGGTTCCTTAATAGCGCAAGGCGGTAAGATCAAATTATTTTTCGTTCTTTCCAAATAACCATCAAAAAGCTGCTTATTATCTACCATTAATTTGTTCATTTCTTCCACCCACTTTTCTTTCGTACTCAAAGACTCTGCTGCTAAATATAAGGGGACACCATCATGTTTTTGAACGACGAATACGTGGGGCTTGGAAAACTTTTCTTGGTCATCTACTAACTGGATTTCTTGGTCGTGTAACATCGTTACATCTACAGGATGTACGTCCTATAAACAACCCAACGAAAAAATTAAGCAAATTCTGAAATATTTTGCGTTATAGAGCGGTAGAGTTGAAAATAAAAGTAAAATATGTGGGAATCATATGGGAAACTTTTTTATTATTGATTTTAGGAAAAAAAGTTATTCTTCATAAAAAGTGCTGCATCATCTAAAACCTGGAATACAGTCATCAAATATCAAAATTTTTCGGTCGTATACGAGGTGTGTCCAAAAATATGAATCTTACTCACTTCCTGCTCGAATTGCACACAAGATTTTTTCTACGATAACTTATTTTTAAGCAAATAATTAAAAAAAACATGAAAAGTACACTTTATTAGAATGTGATGTTGAAAACATGTAACAATTATTGTTTTTCGTATTTACCTCTGGATTTAGTTGGCAGAAGATTAAGAGTAATATTTTTAGCAAGATCTGCTATATCTGGAGGTGTGCTTGAAAATTCACTGACACTATCCATTTTTTTCAAATAGCTATTTATAAACAGACAACTTTTTTATAAACTAAAAATGAAATAATGACGTTTCATTAATTCCATAGTCTACTATTTTCACAAAATAGTAGGTAGGTGCTTAAATATGCAATCACTGTTGCATCTAGGTGTATAATGCATTGCCTACCTTCTGACTGTTATATAGGAATCTGCAAAAACGATCAAGAAAATTGTCAATCTTAACAACGTTATATTTGTAATAATTTGTAAATATTAATTTTTATCTTGAACTAAGAAATAAATCCTTCACTGTAGTATTGAATCAAAATAATATCAATGTATGAGGTTTAAATTATTTTATAATTTCAATAAAATTAAACATATAAAATATACACGTCCATCTATTTGTTGGTAGCGTAACCTGCAGCGTTGTAAATCCAGTAACTTGTATAAATTGTATATGTCAGTCAAATTAGATAGGAATATTTATTAATTTCGTTCGAAATATCTTCAAATATTAATATTTCAACTAAAATATTCGGACTGCTCTACATTTTGTTTTAATATATCTATTATTTACTACCTTTCTTTAATTTATTGTAAATGAAAACAGGAGAGCGGAAAAGTACGCTCTAGAGCGTAAATACTGTCAATTATGACAGATCGCGGAAAACATCAACTTTGCGGTTAGATTTGAGTGTGCAAAAGTCTACTTTGGGTAGTGATCGTAGGAAATTTTTTTTTCCCGAACCTGTGCTTTAATCCACTCCTGAGATATGGCCGACGGCCGTTCTTAGTTGGCCACCCGGTACAAGGAACATTTTCAATCGTACGCGGTGACGGGTAGGCGGTGACCAACGCATTTTCAACATAAATACCACAAAACTATAAATATTGAACGGACATTTTAGTGGAGTACTCTCGATAGACCATCAATCTAACGTATTGCGGGTAATGGCATTTACTATTACTTACCAGATCTGTTTTGTAGCAATACAAACATCCATTTTGCTTCAGACAAAACCATCTTCTCATCCATCTGTTGTTTGAAAAGTTACCACTAGCGAACCCGCTCAGTTTCCAAAGATATCCACTGTATAAAATCGGGAAAGTATCTTCTTGTTTTTGTGGACTCAGCGCATAGCATGTTCTAGCGACCTGAAAGAGTTGAATCAGAAGATTAATGTTTAGACTTATCCTAATATTTATAATTCACCTCCATTTTTAATGTATCGCTTCCGGCGTGTGCCATTTTGACTATTTCCGAATGGTTTTTATCCAGAACGCTAACTCCATTTACAGAAAGGACGATATCCCCTACTTCTAGACCACACGTTTCTGCAGGAGTACCCGGCTCAATCGCGGAAACCACCACCGGCTTCGAACCGTGAATACGAAATCCGAATTCACCCGATTCTCTGTGAACAACCACTTTTTTATCGCAATCTAGAAAAAAACAGACAAAAAAGTGATTTCCATAGATCTCAATATCACTCTATAAGTTTAGAATCATTTTTATAGCTCCATGACCTAGAAATAAGTTGACGACAGTTGACAGTTGACAATACCCCTGTGGTAAAATTATGAAAAATTATCAAACCACTATATATATCATATGGTTTTAAATGAAACTAACTGTTTCTAAATGACTCCACAATATATTTGTAAAAATGTGTAAATTGCAAGTAAATTATTGAGAATTGTTTCGATATAAATATCATCGTCAGAATGACAGAAGTTACTTTTGACATGATGTATACTTGATATATATTTGGCTAGTCCAAATAGTGCCCTATCTAGTGAGGGTTTATACAGTTAACTCACTATATATATTATTAAATATGCAAGCACAACAATAGAGGAATTCAGTCTAAGGTCAGTGTGGCCAACAAAAGTGTTTTTTTCTTTCTGACAAGAATGACAGTTAAGGTCTACCATTCAAAACATAAGATTTTTGCATGTTTTTTATCATTGCGAACATCCATATTGCTTTATTAAAATTATGAATACACCCCCGAAGCATATATCGTGCAATTTAAAATGACTTTTTAGCTGAATACTCAACATATCGGTGGCCAATAATTCTAGGAACTTTTGGCAAGTCACCATATTTAATTTCATTTATTCTGTCATTAGTTATGTCAAATGTCAGTTATATTTATTTTTGTTGATATTCGTTTAATTGTGTATGTCCATTTTCGATTAGATTTTTGTAGCATTTCTAGTTAGTTGTATCTCTATTCTTCCAATTCCTTTTTCCACTGACCTTACCTGTCATTCTTGTCAGAAAAAACCACTTTTTGTTGGCCACACTGACCTCAGACTGAACTCCTCTATGTGTGAAAAGTAGTAGGTTTGTTAGTGAAGCGATCACAAACGGTCACAGAGTCTCTCTATTGTATTTACTATTTGGTCTGTGGTCTCTGACGGTTCTTCACTCCACCACAGATCACCTAAACTGGTGGTTTGTGCACTCCACCGCTCGTGAGTCGTCATGTACTCTCTGTACACTGTAGAATTCTACTAATTACTTTTTATACTGACATTTGACATAACTAGTGACAGATATAACAATAATGAAATGGTGACATGCCAAGAGTTCCTAGAATTATTGGCCACCGATATGTTGAGTATTCAGCTAAAAAGTCATTTAAAATTTCAAGATATACGCTTCGGGGGTGTATTCATTATTTTAATAAAGCAATATAGATGTTCGCAATGTTTTGAAGGGTAGACATTAACTGTCATTCTTGTCAGAAAAACTTTTTGTCGGCCACACTGACCTTAGACTGAACTCCTCTATTAAAATAACTTTAAAAGTACACTGAAGCAAATCCAACTAAACTCAAACACGATCTATCATTATAAATCAGCATAACCTCACTATTCAGTTACCACGTGTTCTGAACGCTTTGTTTATTGTTTTACCACAGGGCTGTGGTCAAAATAGTTTGTGACGTAACGTGGACATGCCCTATTGGTAAACAACCATAGAAAATGTCGATCGAAACTTCTTTGAAAACACTCAAAAACAAAAAGTCTGGAATAAAAAAAACAACGCGTTGTACAATTCAATAGTTAGACCATTGTACAGTAAGGCACAAACACCTGAGAGTTTGAAAACGCTCAAGCCCACGAGATGCGCGTTGGTCGTGCGGACAGACTGCCCAGAAGTAGTGAGTTGCTGTGATAAATTTAGCGAGTAAGCATCTACGTACAGTAAAAATATGAGTCGTTATTTCCAAGTATTAAGAGAGAGGAAGTACATTTAATAGGCGCGTTTAAATGGAGACCCCCACTATTAAAATGACAGATGTCGTGTGTCCTAACCGGGGAAGGGAAAATGGTCTGTGGGGAAAATTATTGAGATTTATCGCTTCCCGGCCAACTGACAGATCAAAGTGAACTATGTATAAAAATATCAGAAAATAAGGAATAGAAAACTAAAAAACAGGTGCAAAGCACCTCAACATGCGGGGGTCCTCCTCTCATACGACACCTGTCGTTTTAATAGTGGGGGGTTAAATAACTCGATCTCCATTTAAACGCGCCTCATTTAATCGTCTCCCAGCAAAGGAACTGGCGAAAGAGTGACAGTTGACATATGACAGGTTGACAAATAACTTTTTATTGATAAATTACTCAATATTTGTTAGTGAGCAAGTGAAAAGAGGCGAAAAACTCAACACAAACGAACCGTTCAAAGCCAGCTTTTTTCGACACCACACCAATAACATGATTTTCAATATTTCTTCCAATTTTAATTTGAGCTCTACTGATTTTATATCGTCGGGATCTAAATCGGGATTGGCGTCCGTTAGAGATTTTTGTAGGGCTACAAAATACCAAATAAAATGAAAATAGTATAATATACACCAAGCGTAGTGAAGACTATTATTATTGACCGAGCATCGAAATTATTTCGCGAGCGGCTTTGCCCCGAGCATATATACACCAGCATGGTGTATATACAGTTTTTTCCACTACTAGCCAAATTTGAGACAAAAATTAAAAATAATTCACAAACGCACCACGAGAAGCGCTTACTCCATCGTCTGACTGACAAGTACGCTGTCAGTTTTCGATATATTGGACGCGTTCAGCCACGCTAGCGCTAACTCGCCAGTTCTAACATTAAATAAGTAATGAGGTTTTCCATTGTAGAGATAATATTTATATTTATGAAATAAATTTAAGGGCTATGTGATATGTGACGTTTGATATAGTTCAGCCACCTTCGAGCGCTTTCACAGATAGCCGCTGCTAGCGCTAACTTTGCTCTAGCGTGGCTGAGCCGAACCCGGGTCTACCGCGTGAGAGTCTGGTTTGCTTACTACTCGACCACCGAGGAATATGCAAATTGTTTATCTATAACGTCAGATGTATTACATAATTTTTGCTTAATAGGAACTAAAGTTCCTACCGTGTGTCCCGCGACACGTTCTACCTTTTTATTCAAATAATTTTATCTTGGTAGGTAATTTCAAGCAGCAAATATGTTAAAGACAATCTCCTGGGTATAGAAAATTATGTTGCACAAGTTTTTGTTGAACTACTATCCCCGAATTCTTGAAATATTTGGATTTGTCCATTATTGACCTAGACCTAGGTTAATAATAATAGAAAAAAATTATTAAACACGAATAGAAAAATTCAATTCCTCAGTAGGCTAAAAGAAGCAATAATTGTCAACTTCACAGCTAGTAGTGGAAAAAATATAATTAAAAACATATAAACTCACCGAGCATTTCAATTCGAAATCAACTAAAAGTAAGAAAAGCGATGGAAAGTCCGAAAATAGAACGCACAAGTTATAAATCTTGAATGGGACGCTTCGTGAGCCGATGTTATAATAATACAACGGAATTCGGCCGGCCACGGTGAAATTACCAACAATATTTTTAACCTCGCGGAATACGAAAAGCGGAATCCGATTTATTACGTAACCGTAGCGTAAATTTTCGCTTTAACTCACCAAAAGTTTTTTTCGTTTGTCTCTTGTACATTTCCAAACAAGATTTTCGATGAACCATTCGATGTGTAACTGCTTGAAACCTTTTCCGAAACTCCTGTTCGGACTCCGTGCTCGAAATCGAGTCTCTTCGTGAAGGTAGTTTGTCTGTAAAAAAAAAGTTTTTTTCTCACTTGGTGCTAGATCTGGATGGGAAAGCTGCAGTAGTTGATAGCAGGGGTTACCGCACTTGACCGTACCCCCCCACTTTCCTTATGGCCCCGCCT
>CAJUYG010004788.1:0-15675 GCA_910591675.1 Galerucella calmariensis | reverse complement strand
AAAATATATTTTGGTACGTCTATGAAATCTACCTAAATGAATGATTTTTTACTCCTAGTACTTTCTGTACAGACTATAAGTATAAGTGTTCCGCATCCGCGCGACTCTGCTGCACGGCGAAAGACGTACTTTCTGAATCGCGGAAAAAAATATAAATATTCAATCAGAATTTTATTTAAATCTTTGATAAAAGTCAAGGTTTTGAATAATAAATAAAAGGTGATAAATTAATTTTTACATATTTTCATTGGAAAAAGGTATGCAAGAAATTATATCTTAAAATTCTATATTAATCATCTTTTATACCTTTTCACTATATACATTTTGTTCGATAAATATTCATCTTTATATTACAGGAGTATCAAATTATATTTTGAAAAAATAAAGAAGATTTCTACCTGAATCAATAAAAATTGCTATTTTCGCTTATAATACAAAAAATCATTGAATCCAAAAATGTATGTGAATTAATTAATTTTGTGATTATATATTCTTGATCTTAAAAGTTTCCCTAACATTTCTACGCAACCCCCATTGAAATTACTTTAGTTTTATTAAAGTTACAGTACCTGATATATATTTTCTTGTAAATTCAAGATTCCTGAAATTTACATGATAATGAAAAGTGCAGTATTTCGTAATTAGAAAAAATTAATTATCCGTAAATTTTATCTATGGAACAGACCTCCTAAATAACAGTCTCCATCCTTCGAAAAATTGTTTCAATGCCACCTTATTATATATTAATATATTTTTTATTGAGATTTCTGGTTTTTGATTAGAATATAATATTTATATTATATATGAGTAATTTGATAAAAATGAGTATGTACTATGACAAAAAAAAGTGCTTCTTCAGGTATAACAACGTACATAATTCACCCGTGGATAATAGGTGTGGATAATGAAAAGGTTACATGACATATAATAATTATATTGAAGAGTATTCATACAAACGACATGATTTATTAAATAAAAATTTTCACCACGACTCACCACGGGCTCGAACCCACGACCAAAATTCCGCGTTTACAAAGTTACAAAGTCAGAGAACTAAACCACTCTGCTATGAAGAATTTATATATGATAGTATCAAGACGTTGTATAGTAGGAGTATATCGATATGTCAAATCAAAAACGACGTTTTAAATATATAATTTATTACTAATTGCAAGAATTTCAATAACTATATGTGCTATAACAAAAAATAAATGTCATCTTAAGGCTGCACAATTTGGCAATGGCGGAACTTTTGAATATCAATTTCTTAATTCACACCTTATTAATGATGGAAGAATCATATAATGTAAACTAGTTATGTAAGAGAATAAGATAGACACACAGATTATTACCTGCATATACAAATGTAGTATTAACATTGGATTGAAACACATTAACCCTAATTATTTTACTGTGAGCACTTCGAAAACCTATGTGCAGGTCACATTCTACATAAGAATTTGTTCACTTTCGTTTAATAAAAAGTAATATTCGTCTGTTATTTTGTCCTAACGGTATGAAACTAAATCATTCATTTTTTGAATTTCCTACTCACTCCATATCTCAATTGTAGTTCATCGAGTATTTTACCAGATGTCATCTCTAAGGGTAATGTCACATGAGATTATAATATATTGAATTTGTTATATTTATTCTTTGAGTATACAGCATTATACTTTTAAAACATGTTTCCTATAAATCGCAAGAGTCAATTAATCATATTATTTCAAAACTTGCCTCATGTAATTTTCAAAATAAAATTATTAACCAATCCGGTGTCCGGATCAAATTACTGCAAATAAATTGTGAATTAGCTTAATTTGACAGCAAAGTATTTGAAGCAGCGTTGCCGAACTCAAAATATTATCAGTAATTTGCCGAAAATCTACATTTTATTTCTAAATTTAGCCGCTAAAAGTGGACTACCACGTAATTGAGTTCTAAATAAATTAGGGTTGCCTCGTCAAATCTATCTGTTCCATTTACGTATATTTACACTGATAAAAATGCAACCAGTACATTAAAGTATGTTTAGAAGATTCATGGAATTGAATTGTTCAGAACTTATGGATTTTTCTCTCGTTTTTCTATGCTCGGAATCTAATTGGAATCTATTTGAATTTGTCCACCTCTCATATTAGTTCATTGTCTACACTACTTATTTTCCCTTTACAATTACAAATTTAATACACTACCACAGTTGCCGTTTTTATGAAAAAAATTACTAAATATATTCTGTACGTTCCTTGTGGCATTACTTATTCTTTTTTTCTCTTATTTTTTTGGGAATCAAACTACAATAATGTTTTTATATTTTTTTTATTTCGACGTTTCTGGACGAGCTGGAACGCTACCGTTGTCAAGATAAATTAGTAATTAAATAACTTTTGGTACCTATCTGACACAACGAAAAACTACCGAAATAAAAAAATATGAAAACATTATTGTGGTTTGATTCCCAAAAAAATGAGAGAAAAAAGAAAAATTACTGTTACTGTAGGTATCATTTCAGAATAGATACCTACAACTTTCGAATGTGATAAAGGAAAGGAAATGTAGGGAAAGCTAAAATTTTTTCAAGGAAAATTAATTTCTTCCACCTATGTCTACATTCCCAAGTCTGAATATAAATCAAACACTTAGGATTTTATACTGGTGCTTATGGTCGTAGCTCATTTAAATAATATTACAATAATTATAACGTATACACACAGCTTCAGTTTTGAAGTACAAAATTATATCTCTTCCAAATTCTTCTCTCTCGCTTTTAATCCTTTTGGAATATCCCTATATTTAATTTCTGGGATAATACATTGATGACTAGAATTATATAAACCGATTATGAGATTATTGACGAAATTATCACTTCATTTGAGTTGAAGGTCATTGTATAGGGCTATATTTAGACAGGGTAACTACCTACCTACCTACTTATTGTAAGAGGTTTGTTTTTGTTCACTCAATTCCGCTAAACAATTGGCAACGGCGTATTGTAAAATATTTTCTTACCGTCTAGACGCATATTGCCATCTATGTATATACATTAGAAGTCACAGTTTCATGTTATGAAATTTGAGGGCGGTGTGGCAGCCTTAAAGCTCACACTTCCCTCTTTGAAACGCCCTATTACAATTATTTATTTATTACATTATAACTGTACAATAGTTTATAATGTACTCCGCCGCGCCTCAGAAAATAGAGTCGCGCGGATGCGGAACACATACTTAGTTTACCGAATTTTTTCCGGACAAACCATTGCTCGGACGAAAAAAACGCAAGATATATTTTTTATTGTAGAAGACTTCCCCTACACGGTGGTATTTTTTATTTTCCTCTCTCTTCCTCCCAGCGCGAAATATTATAGAATTAAAAAAAAAGTTTTGAATTTTTTTTTATAATTTGGGAAATCGATAGGCTGGTAAACTTTTTTTTATATTAATCTACATACTTTAAGGTACTAATGAAAAAAAATCAGCAGTATTGCTAATTACTTGTAGTCGTGACCCCTACCAACTGGTCTATGTGGTCAATCAATTAAACAGACTGAAACATTCGCGAGCTGCTCGTGAACAGCGCGCGCGCATGTAAACAGTTCCGTTTGAGCAATTTGGTCACTTTCTGTCAAGCCAATGTTCGCGATCTTGGTCTCTTTACCAAGCTTAACAAAAGAAACTTTATATAGTACCAGATATTTGTTAATAAATGTGGAAATACTTACGGCAAAAGTAAAATTCAACCTATAAACAGATGCAGATCCAAGGGCGGATACTATCGCCAAAACACCGTTAAAATTGTTGATTTCATTAAGACATATCATAACTTCGATGATTCTATTCATTATAGCAACTCTTTCTTCGAAATTTTCCGCTTCCACTATGTTTTTCTCCAGCCATCGTGTAAACTAAACATAAGCATTAACAAATTATCAATATTCAGTAAAAAAAGATGGTTGCAGAATTCATTTTTTGATTTTTCCAATTTTTGAGCGTGTTTTTAAATGGAGACTGTATATTTTTATTATTTCACAAGAAAGTATAACTCAAGAAGAAAAAAGGGCGAAATGAATGAAGTCTCTACGACAATTTTCCAAAGGAGAATTTTAATTTGGAAAATATTTTTTTTGCCGAGAAACGTGATTATCTCGGAAGTCTCTTGATATTTTTATCTGAAAAAAATTGTGGATTTTTCGGTCAAAAAGGTATACTTTCGCCAAGTTTCGTTAAAATAAAATTATTGTGTAATTAAAAAATAAAAAACGATAAAAGCGGTTTTTCGCATTTTTCTCGGATATTTTGAGATTATATGAAAAAATCATTCACACAAAAGTTGTAGACCTTTTTATGATCTACAACTTTTCTATTGTACACTTTTCTCTCTGACGACAACTATCGCCAGATAGTTGCAATAATCCAAAATTCCACCCCTTCTCACCCCCAAATATATCTGGAAACACCCTTGCTCACGCATTTATTTAATCTATTTAATTTATTTAATCGATCGTTGATCGATCAAAAATCATCGATTGTTGATCGATTAGAAATAATCGATTATATATGGATTGTTAAATGAAGTTTCATCCAGACTAAGGCCCAGTTTCATAATCAACTTAAAGTGCCTTTAAATATTAAAGTTGGCTTAAAGTTGAAAAAGTGGTCCCATAATCGTACTTTAAGATAAAGTAGTGCCTAAAGTTTCCTTTAACTTAAAGTGCGAATTTCTAAACTTTACAGAAGATAAAGTGGCTTTAAAGCAGACATAACCTAACTTTCTCCATATTTTTTGACAACGAGGCTGAATACTTCACGAAAAAATGATGAGCATGCTTGATAGTTCTTCCAGCTCTAGTTCATCACTCGATGACGAAGAGATTTATTATTTAAGAAGAATAAAAAATGCTGACTTTTTAAATCGTTTACGGTTATCAAAACCTACTGTTCGTAACTTGTTACAAAACATTGAACCTCTAATTCGGTTTCAACAATGCTGATTTTATTCGTCGTTTTACATTCTATTACATGTTTGTGTTTTTCTATGCTTTGTAGGAGAGACAATAAAATTCCTCTTCCTTTGTAAAGTTTGTTGTAAGTTTTATATTTGCCTCCATTATTCAGTAAATATTCAATATAACAATATTGTCAACAACAACAAACCACCAAAGCAATAATTTTAGGTTAGATAACTAAATTAAATAGTGTCTAGGTATCGAAAAACAAATTTCAGGGCTGCCAACTTAGCTAAATGCTACTTTTATTAAAAGAAGGTGCTACTTTCATTATGAAACGCAATTATTTTAAAGTCGTCTTAAAGGATACTTTAAGATAAAGTCTACTTTAACTAAAGGCACTTTAACTATCGAATTATGAAACCGGCCCTTAATAAATTCTTATATTAATATGTATATTGATTCAAAAAATTTGATCATTGCTTAAAAGGAACCAAAGTTCTTACCGTGTGTCCCGTGACACGTTCTTCAATTTTTTAATAATTTTTATCTCAATTGTTTGGTAAATTGAAACACTTACATTTGTTGTATGTTTTATCATCTTCAACAAATTGGGACTAGAAACTTCTTTGTCTTTTTTCGTCCAAACAGAACCCACTAATTCAGATGGTTTGATGGTTCTATAAAGATCGAATTCGAGTATTGTGAGTTGCCTGGCTATTTCTACGGGATGGAGTGTTAGTATACCGTATTCTTCTTCTGAACAGTTGATATGTCTTTCGATCGGAGGAGGAGGATCGTCGAAAGCAAATTTTATGTGCCTTTGGTTGTCGTTTTCCATCTTAAAAGAAAATTTATGTGTAATAGTGTTAAACCATATTAAAGTTATATTTTACGTACTTTTCGTTGAACTATTTTGATGACGCTATCTACCCATTTTCGCATGCTTTTTCCATGCGCCGAATCCAAAAAAGTTTGTAATTTGACTAAGAGAGTAGGATCTCTTTCGAAATCGTAAAAGTGATGATCCACCCAATGCCGTAACACATTTAATACCCTGAAACACAGATTCACCCAATTTACATCATTGAAAATAATAACACTAACTATACCAGAAAATCTTACCTGAATTGAACTGGTTGGCAATATTCCTTTCTGTATTTCTTCCAATCTTCCCTTTGATTACTCTTTTGCATTTTGTCGGTATCACAACAGTCTTGATCGTAGACTAGAGATGGATCTGGTATTTGAAATCTTTCAATTAACAGATCTAGCAGTTCCGTGGGAGAACAGAAACTCCTATACGTTGTCAGGAAGGTTCTGACGAATTTAGGATCAGCATAAATATGATAAGTCAGTCTTTCAACGAGTTTGTATAAAGTTGCGCCCTAAAAAATTATATTCAATGACAAATGAAAATAAAACTAGTCAATATCGAAGACAAATAGAAATACAGTAAGTTTATCGGGTATTTTTGTATTTAAAGCTTACTTTAATGAGAGGAACTCCACCATTTTCTCTTTGTTCAAGTATAATGTTATCTTTAGAATCAGGCTCGGCGAATTTATACAACTCTGGAGGAGGCAGTTTCAACGGATGCTTCCTTTCAATATCCGATAGAATACTATCCAAGACTCTTTCCAACATAGACCTACAAAACAAACAATTATTCGTCACCAAAATTATCAATATCATTTCAATTTATGGTTCACAGTAATTTGAAGTAGATATACAGATTGCGAAAAAGTTTAATAGGTTATACGATTTACACAAGTACGACAAGGATAATATGAATAACACTACTTGAAAGAAAAATACAATTATTGTTCTGTGTGAAACCATAGAGAAATAAATATTATACATTATTATGTGAAACTATGTATATTTGGCGAAAAAATGGAGACAAATAGTAAAGCTAACCAAAAATTATTCTACAAAACGTTAAAAACATTAAGGAAAGGGAAAACAAAGGTGGTAGCAAGGATAAAAAACAGAAATGGAGAAATAATAACGGGAGATACCCAAATAATGGAAAGGTAGAAAGAATATTTTCAAGAATTACTAGGAGTAAGCGAAGACTATAAAGAGGAGGAAGTAATAAACGAACAAACACAAATCCATGTTGAAGAAAATAGAAATGTACAGTATATAAGAGTAAATGATGTAAAAGAAGTAATAAACCGGCTTAAGAATGGGAAAGCAACAGGAAGTGACAAAGTAACGAATGAGATGATTAGATATATGGGACAAAAAGGAACAGAAATACTTGTTAAGTTATATAATAAAGTTTGGTACGAAGAACGAGTACCGCAAGAATGGAAAACAGCATTAATAACACCAATATATAAGAAGGGAGATAAATATGATTGTAATAACTACTGAGGAATCAATTTACTGAATATTTCTATGAAAATTTACGAACAAATATTAGACACAAAAATTAAATCAGTAACAGAAAATAAACTAGAAGAATACCAAAGTGGATTTAGAAAAGGAAGGAGTATTCAGGATCACATATTTACACTAAAGCAGATCATGGAGAAAACAATAGAGCGAGACAAAGAAGTATATTTAGGTTTTATTGACATGGAAAAGGCCTTTGACCGAGTACCAAGAAATAGACTATAAAAAATACTATCAGAAAGAGGAATAGAAAATAAAATGATCAGAGTATTGAAAAATATATACAGTGAAAACACTAATTTTGTTACAAACCAAAATAGCATCTCAGAAGCTTTCACAACAAAAGAAGGATTGAGGCAAGGAGGAGGTCTAAGTCCTACACTGTTCACAATATATATTGATGAAGTAATAAAGGAATGTATGGTAAAAGTTAAAAAATTTAAGATAGGATACAGAATGGAAATGGTACAAGTGTCGGAAGGAGCATTTGCAGATGATATAGTCATTGTGACTGAAAAGGAAGTTGATTTAAGATAAGAGTAGACAATGTTATAATTGAACAAGTAACAAGTTTCAAATATCTAGGTGTAGAACTACAAGAGAACGGGAGACAGAAAAAAGAAATAAATGATAGAGTGTAAAAAACATTGAAATTGTACTACGCAATGAATCAGGCTTTTATAAACAAAAAAGAGATATCAATGAAGACCAGATTAAATGTATTTATATATAGACCAATTCTGACATTTGTTTGTGAATCATGGACACTGACAGGCGGACAGAAGAGCAAAATACAAGCAGTAGAAATGAAATATCTGAGAAGAGTTAAAGGAGTGAAAAGAATAGATAAAGTAAGAAATACAACAATAAGAAAGGATCTAGAAATAAAATCGACACTTGAGTATATTCAATCAAGACAATAGGGATGGTGGGGACACCTACAAAGAATGTCAAATTACAGACAAGTTAAGCAAGTTTGGGAGGCAAGAAACATGAGATAGCATAATTGGAAAAATTCTTCAAGAAAAGGGAAAAACATGGAATGAGACGAAAATATTAGCAAGAAATAAGAAAGAATGGGCCAAGTTTGTTCATGAAGACATTACTACAGAATAACATAATGTATTGAAATGTTTCACCCTACACCATTAAAAATGGTATTTGGGTTAATGAAAATATATATATGTGAAACTCACAATAAGATCAGTCACCTCGATCAAAAAGTATAAAGGGCAATGAACACACGCCCACCTGTATTGGTAGAGGGGAGTGATCTAATTGTGATTTTCACACTTAAGATAGTTCTTGTCTCTCTCTTTCAAATAGTGTTTTTCATATTATCCTTGTCGTACTTGTGTAAATCGTAAGACCTATTAAACTTTTTCCCAATCTGTATATAGGGTGTGGCAGATAAGCCGTCGATTAGAAAGATATAACTGGAAGTAAAAAATATTTATCAAGAGTACACCCCATCATACCATTGTTCACTTTCCTTCATCTTCAGCTCCTGAGACGGTTTATCTGCTACACCCTGTATAAAAATGATCAATTCCATAAAAAATATTCAACTGACCTATTATTTAACATAACCAAATCAGCCATCCAAGAATTTTTATCTTCCACGGACTTGGCACATAGAATAACTGATGGAGTTTGTCTAGGAGATATTTCAAAAGCATGCTTTAACTCATCAGTATCCTGATGATCTATAATTTCGACTTTCCGTATGAAAAACCTTTCTTTAAGTTTACATTCTGGATGGTTTTGATGATGCACTGAACTTTGCCTCCTCGAGTTTGGTTTGCAGAGTATCATCAGACCATCGAAAAGAAACACCCGTCTATCAGTCAGTCTTTTATTGTTACCAACTTTAACTAAATTGTCTTCTCGAACGAATTCATTACAACATTGCCCCAAGTCCTTGGAATCCCAGTTTTCTACGATTTTTTGAAGTTCTTGTATTTTTAATAGAGCTGCTTGTCTCCTACTCCTCCCTTGAGACGGTGGTCCCGAATTGCGAGGAATACTTTGACTTGGAACACAACTTGCTGCAAAGTAAATGAAACATTTAAAATTCGTTATTGTTTCAACAGATTATTCTTACCTAGAGTTATTTGTAAGGGTTTTAACAATCCTTCGACTTGCGCCAAAGTTTCTTGATCCTCACTGGAAGGCGACAATCTTCTCAATCTCGGAATGTATTCCAAATAAGAAAAACAATGCCAGATAGGTCCCATGAGCAAAGAGGGAAGATAATATCTAAGAGCTAAAGGCATTCCTTGTCCCGATGTGTTAAGAGAACTTTGAACTTCGGGACGATTGAGTAAATTGTTTAAAGTATCTCGACAACACGATGATGACACATCTCTGGCGTATTTTATATAAACATCGAATTCCGCTGCTTCTGCAAGTTCTAAAAAATGAATTTAAAACGTTATTTTGGATAAACAGTGACCAAAATATGCACTACCTTCAAAACAACTACCAATGTAAGGCATTTTCTCTTGGGCCATTTCTCTAACATCCTCCAAACTACCAGATAGAGTGTATGTTAATTCATAGATGTCCATTATATTTGAGAATATCTTTTCTATATCCTGAGGACCTGGATTTAACTTTATAATTTCCTCTCTAAATAACAAACATAAATCTGTTCAAGTATAATATGATAAAATTGTAAAATATATCAACAAATTTGCAGCAGTTGGAGGTCCACATTTTTAAATCATATAGTAGAACTTCATGTGGTTCAAATGAATGATTTTACCCCTGTACTACTCAGCTAACCTTTAAATCTACTAAATTATAAAAGATATTTGATAAATTTAATATTATCTTACCTAAATACTTTGATTAACATATGCAATTCTTTTAAATAAGCTTTTTCAGAAGCTATAAGTTCTCTAACGGTTTCTTCATAATTTAAAGTTGTCGATACCATGACAGGATTTTCAATTAAATTACACGTACCCCCACCTTCATCTTGATAGAACATGTCCATAAGTGCCTAAAAGTTACATATCCCATTTATATTTCAAAATATTAAAAGCTTCATTCACCTTTTCATTCAATCATGTACCTTTAACAATTACCTTTATCTTTTAGTACATTCTTTTATATATTTTTCACAGAAGAATTATTAAATAGGAAAACATTTAAGGCTCCTTAAAATCTCCATGTCATGTGAATAGTGACTCATTCTACAGACATTTTTTTCCAATGTTACAAATTTTTAAAAAGTACCTCAGCTTTTTTTATAAATCTTCATGTAACAAGTACACAATAAAATTCAATTACGTAGTTAGTTACAAAAATATAGCTTAATTTGTTAAAATTATAACATTTTGTATATTTTTCTGTAATAACAAAAAAAATGGCAACAGCGCTTGGTTCATACATGTCTCCAACAGCGAATGTTGGGAGTTAGCGCGTTGCTTCTCTTTGCTGCACCTAAATATAATTTTTCTCACATGTAGTTAAATAAATTGATTTTCCTTCCAGTAATAATTTCATTGTTGTTGAATGTCTTTGTTTGTTCCGGCTTTTCAATACCAAATACTAACTGATACAAGTATGATTTAGATTTAGAATAATAATAAAGAATGCTACATAAATACACAAAAGAAGAGTGCAGAATAAATACAGGAAGAGTGCATCTAACTATGCCAACATAAATAAAAAAGGCAGCTTGCAACACAATAAAAGCTATGAGGTCTACCACAAGGAGATTATATCTATAGATGGATTTAATTTAATGGAGGAATATCATTAATGAAACTATGTTCATTGTTTAGACAGAGTCTGCAGGGATCTCTGAATTGCCAGGAGAATTCTACACTGTAAGGAACATTTTGATACTCATTTTTTACAATAAACAATAGGACACAATTAAAAAGAGTTGATATTGTGTGAAGCTTGCAGAGAATACTAGAGTGCAAATAATTAGAACAAACTTAAAGCGAATAGATTCTATTAATTCTTGTTTTTCAAAATAAAATTAATGCTACGTACCATGGATGTGGGCTGAAGTGCGGCGTGGAAAGCAAAAAGCATTTTTTTTTTAATAAAAAGCTAAAATCTACAAAATTTACCATATTTTGTACATTTCAAACAAATACAAATTTTCAAAAAACTTACAATTACGTATTGGATTACCTAATTAAACTAAATTTTTTATTGATATGAAAGTTTTAACAAATGTGGAGGGCATCAACTTATTATAGTGCAGCCCTTACTAGCTTATGGAACTATTTCAGCCTCTAAAATATGAATAATGCTAACCAAGCAACCTCTAAGCCATAATTTTGATTATTGCCCAACAAAATAGTTTTAATCAATAACATAATCTCAATCACGGAAACATCTAAGAACACAATGGCTTGTGAATAATAGAAATGAACGAAGCCTACCTATAGTAAAAGATATTAAAGATTATTTATATTTCTAGTACAAAATATGGTAAGACTTGATAACTACTATTAATCAGTTAATGGAACCTTATGTATCAAATCTGTCAATGAATAACTCAAAAACATTTATACACTTTCCACAGTCACTAAAAAATCCAGATATATGCAAAAACAAAAAACTATCACTTGATTCGGCACTTTCATGTAAAACTCATAAATAGGAAATTATGTAAGGGCATACAGAAATGGTAAATACCTACTTAGTATATTTATTAACTTATCAAATGTCTCTGGATATTTTGGACCACAGACAATTTTGTATAAGTCTACAAATCAAATAGTTTTGAATTCATTATTTAAAAAAAACTATAGAAGTTTGTTCACTCAAATCTCCAATTATTTTTATACTAAATCAGATTAGGTTCCATAAAAAATAAATAGAAATTTAATATTCTTAATCAACAAGTTAAAAACACACAGTCTAACAATATTATTCAGATTTTTTGCCCTTACACAAATTTCTTCAACACTAACAAACTCAATAAAACCATAGACAACTTACTTTATCTACTTTCATTGAAATTTGTACATCCTGGTAGGTAATTTCCATATGTTTAATATTCTTAGCATAATTCCCAACCAATTTTAAAATATCAGCAGAAATGTACTCTAAAACGGCCACCAAGAATAGAGATACAGTTGAGTCAACTTTGTATAACAAAAGTTCCTAAAAAGTTACATTTAAAAAATAAACTATAATATATGGCCTCATTTTGTTAGTACTTACTTTTTGCAACAAAGAATGAATTTTATCAACAGGTAGTTGCAGCACCGACTTTTTCTTGCCTCTATCAATGGCTTCTTGTGCTTCTTTCAGTGCCCATTTGTCAATGGGAGTAGGAAATGTACTTGTCACCCTTTCTTCAACATCCTACACAAACCATGATTATATAATATATATAATATTTAAGAGAATGGGTACAAAAGTTTAAAGAAATATTTTTCACCTGAACAGTATGAGGACTTGGTTTGGCACATAGCATAGCAAGAAGACGCAAACAGAGACTTTCGACATACTCCAAGGCATCATCTCTTGCACATAAAGAAGGATGAACTTGTTCTAACACCTAAAACATTATGAAAATAATAAATAATAATTTTAAATTGTTATTTATGACTTTAGTATTTTTAAGAAGCATAAATTTATTATCCTCAACAATTTATTGCCAAAATTATTTACATATCATCAATCTGTTATTTATTGCTCATGCTTAAGTGGTATTACATTATCATTTGAACTTCATGATTTGTTTAACACAGGCAATTTAACAAACATAAAAATTACTGCAATTTAAAAACAAATGTCCATTCTATGATATATATGACTCATATTTCAAACTTATTGGGCACCTATATAGTCAACTATGACAAAATACAAAATAATAGTACATTTTTTAAAGGGCTAGGTATATAATACTTAAAAACATGCTTTGCATTTTTTTAGAGAATAAGGGAAATAAAATTTTAATACTTAATAAGGAAAAATAAAGTATCCCTTAATATCATATTTTTTGTTTAAAATTGGGCTAACTACACATTATTGGTTGGTTTTTAAAATAAGTTTTGAGATAATAATGTCTTATGAAGAATTATGACAATATGGGAGAGTACTTGAAAATTGAGATTAGTTACATCATTGTTATTATTTATACTCTAACGTTTTTTCTTCAACCTTCAACAGTGTTCAAAATTAGTTACAAAACAGTATGTACAAAAAAATTAAAGATGTACCTACATTATAGTACGATAATTACATGCTAAATATAAGGATGTAAGTAATAGTTAATAATGTTATTACACATGTTATGAAAGTGTAGTACAATGTATTGCTAGGGTAATGATTGTGTTAATCATATGAACAAATAATTTAGAATAAAAGATTTAAGAAACTGTCTGATTCCAACATTATATGTTCAATATATTTTGGCATTCATATCTGAAAGTAAATTTGTAAGGAATTACAAGTATAACAGCTTCGTTAAGTAATATTATAAAATGAAAGATTTATGTCTATTAAACATTCAGTCAAAATATAACAAATCAATGCTCACTTTTTTTAAAGCTGAGGTCAGGAGGCCTTTCCATTTTGCAGCATTTTCCTCCGAATTAAAGTCGTAAATATTATCTGCTGTGACACCAGTATTCATATTTTCTAAAGAGAAGGAATCGAAAAAAAAACAGGGAACACTTTTACTAAGGGCCACTCTAGATACACATAGTTCTCAGTTGATTTCGACAACCAAAAATTCAAAACAAAAACAACTAAATCAGTTTCTGTTTACGTCCAGTCGCACTTTTGCATCTTTATCTTGGTTGTTTGGACGAAAAATTCGCACTTTTTTTCCAGAAAGTGAACAAAATACATTCACTTGACTTTCGCCATTTTAGTTTTCTACTTTTGACCATATCTTGTCTCTCTCAAACTCACTACACCTATGTTTACCTCTCTCTTTCTCAAGAACACAAAGCAACCACTGCGCATAGTATAGTTCTCTTTTGTCTTTTCCTTGCTCGCTGTTGGCTCTATTCGCTGCTCTTCTTTTTCTGGAGATGCGTAAATAGAAAATGGGAATTCCTTTTTGAAATATGCGTATTGGTTCTAATCGATATGAGTCAACTAATCTTTGAATATCAGGAATTTAATCAAATCAAATGTATTAGAAAAATATGTAAAAATAAAAAATAGTGTACCGTAGGTATCCTAAAGATATCCTAAATTAATACTTATGACACGTAAGTATTTTTTTTAAATTTGCACAAAATATTACCTATATTAATATTGAAATAATACTACTAAATTTAACTTATTTTTAATAGCTCGGACTCGTGTAATGGAAATTGCCAAATATGAAAGTAAATATAATGTCATGGGAAGACAAAGTGTTGTTTTGATTGGTAGAACCTAATTGCAATACCTATTTACTTTTAACAATTTATCAGAATTCTGTTTGGATTTCGTATAAATTTGTCATATCAATGTATATATCAATTGAAGATTTCAATATCAATGACACAATTTGGGAACAAAAACAGATATTATGTATAGAAGTAGAGAATACCTAACTTTGGGAATGTTTGGTTGCCTATCTGCTAGTGATATCACTCAGGTTTATCATAGAGCTTTTACTTTCCTTTGTAGATAGCGCTGAAAGAAGTAGTTCACTTACAATTAAAAAAAAGATTTCTGTTTATTATAAGTCCCTTTTCTTCTACTAAACGGCAGATGTCGCTAAGAAAACATTATTCTTGTAGAACTACCAGTTTTTCCAATAGGGAATGAAAGGGGATTTAAAAGGGTTACCTATTCAATATTTTTGGGAAAATAAAAAAACAGTAATTCATTTTAGCAGCAAATCGCCGTTTATTGAGTATTCAATATTACATATTATTAAAAATATGATAAAATTGTGTATAAACATATAATTTGTGCTTACAAAAATGTACCTTTAAAGCGATTGAATGCTAAAAACAAGCTGTAACAAATAATTTTAACAAATAATTCATGAGTAATAAGTCATGTTTTGTCTTTATTGTTTTTTTAATTTACATAATTCTTGTATAAATCTTATGAGACGGATTTCTTATTAACAAACTCTGTTTATTAATATTGATAACCATTACAGAGCTAAGGTAGTTAAAAATCACAAGTAAGACGGGACCATAACTTTAGTTTGATTCTAGCGTGACTTGATGCTACTGTGGCGTTAATTACCTAGTTGATTTAAAATCGAAAGCAAAAGGGCTACTGCAAATTACCAAAATAGTACCTCAATATTAGTTTTTATTGATTATAGGTATAAAAATAAAAATAAATCTTCATCTTGTGACTTCTAGCTGCCAAATTTGCATTTAATCGGATAA
>CAJUYG010004787.1:11981-27656 GCA_910591675.1 Galerucella calmariensis | reverse complement strand
TTTGGACATAGAAGGAGCTTTTGACAATACTCCACATGAGGCAGTCAAAAAAGCATTGAACAGAAGAGGTGTAGACAGCACTATATCCAAATGGATGTCGGAAATGCTCACCACAAGAGTAGCAGAGACGAGGACGAGCAAAGACATTGTCTCCATGTGCACTACCAGAGGATGCCCACAGGGAGGAGTAGCATCCCCATTAATGTAGAGTCTGACGGTTGACGAACTCCTGTGTGGTTTGACGGATCTCGGAGTATCCTGCCAAGGATATGCCGACGATATTGTCATAACAGCCAGGGGGAAATTCGAAAACACCCTTTGTGATATTGTACAAAAAGGGTCTGAACTGAAAACAGCGGCAGCCATGGAAGTGATTCTCAACATCACCCCACTACATATGGTGATGGAAAGCGTTGCAGAAAGAACAAGATACAGACTTAGTAGAGAAGGAATAATTAAAAAAACCACCTTCTCACTTCTTAGAAATCAAAGAAAGACAACCTGGGACATGCCACAAGACGGTATGATGAAAAAATACAACTTTTCAAAGAAATTCGTTACGGAATTAAGCAACAAGGAAGAATGAGATCCAAATACCATTACCAGACTTGGAAAGAATGCCATTCAATGGTACACAGACGGCTCAAAAGCAATAGAAGGAACTGGGTGAAGGAGGAACTAAACACTCTGAAATCTTGGGAAAAACCCCAAGTATCTTTCAAGCGGAAATCCACGCCATAAGAAAGTGCGCCCAGTTCAATATTGATTAAGGATACAGAAGGCAAAGGATTATCATAATGTCGGATAGTCAAGCAGCCATTAAAGCACCGAGCTCCTGTGAAATCAGTTCCAAAATGGTGTGGGAATGCCTAGACAAACTCAATGAACTAGGCGAGAACAATATGTTCACCTTACTATGGATTCCAGGACACACTGGAATAGAAGGAAATGAAATAGCAGATAAACTCGCAAAGAGGGGGACTGAAATACCTTTCTGGGGGCCTGAACCCTTTTGCGGAATCAGCCCCAATATATTATTGGAAGAAATTAGTAAAGCCCAGAAAAATAGAAGATCTGACCATTGGAAGGATCTAGTAGGGCTTATACAATCAAATACTCTTCTGGGTGACTACAACCTGTTGAGATCAAATGAATGCATGAGTCAAAGTAAAACTGTGCTAAGAGTTTTAACAGGTATCATAACGGGACATTGTCGCCTGAACGGGCACCTGAAAAAGCTCAAAATAGTGGAGGAAAAAGAATGCAGATTTTGTGGAATGGAAGAAGAAACCTCCATCCACATACTTTCCAAACTGCACAGCACTCCAGAATCCTAGAGCTCAGTAGGTACCTAGGAGATTACTGGATAGAAGAGGAACATTTACCTAAGTTGAAGACTGCAGACATCCTGAAATTCCTCCGGGAAATAGGACTAAAGGAACTACTAGTTTCTGAGACTCTCCTCAGAAACTGAGTAGAAGTAAGGGGGCACAATAGATATTTTAGGTCTCAGTGAATGTCACCACAAAAAACATACATACAAAAGTTTTCAGAGTAGGGTCGACTTGGTAAATTATTTTAGGTAGTTTATTTTATGCTTGGTTTCAGCAAAGTTCAAGAAAAACATTAGTATTTCGCGTAACTGGTGTGATGTTTGGTTGGAGGTAGGTAAGTTTCTTCAAAATGAATGAAGTTTTTTTAAAATGAAGGAGGTAAATATCGTCATTTACTTTGAAATCAATTCCCAACAACATTTTCCATCTTCCATTTATTTCTGGGACTGGGAACCGAATTGAATATCTTAAATCAATATCTAACCTATCACCTAGCGAGGACCAAATTACCAACACCCTCTTTTTCTTTCTTTTTTCAACAGTGTACTGAAAGTTTGTATTGATTATTAGTATGTGTCCATCAATTTTCCATGATGCGTACTGAAAATAAAACATTTTTCGTGGAAAAAAATTGCTTCCTGTGGTTCCCTAATTCTAAAGGTAATGACGTTCGCATCCGGCTGCCTGTTTGAGCGTCATTTTTTACGAGCTCAATTATAGAATGCGTGAATCTATCTAGCCAGTGTTCTGACCTAGTTAAAGTAGATATAAAAACCTAATTTAAATCCAATGGACTTTATAGTCTAATCGGTTTAAGCGGTCTTGCAGACGCTATTCAATTACAAATTTTAATTAACCTTTTCCAAGTAAGTCATCATGACGAAATTCTGTCACCGGTGAACCTTCTTACTAAATTCTAATATAACCTCAAATCGAATAATAGAACACGATAACATTCTTTTCGTAATCCCATAGTTATTTTGATTTAGTGGTATTCAGATGACAATAAAAGTTAATGGTAACAGCCTCCGTCCGTTGAGAAATCAAAATGTCGACCGAGTTTGTTCTTTCCTCGGAATCATAATGTAATCCTTCAGCGCGATTACGAAATATCTTGAACGACGGCCGATACGCAAATAACTGATTCGGTTGTTAAAATCCTCGGCTGCGCCTTGGATTACATTATTTAACCTCATCCGTTATTTGCTACATATCGGCCTTTGAACATTAATAACTATAACAATTAATTTTATACATTTTTAAATTATTATAGTATCCAAGTAATATGTTTTCTTTCTCTTATTCTTCTGGGAATCAAACCACAATAATGTTTTTTATTTTTTATTTCGACGTTTCGGTAGCGTTCCAGCTACCCTTGTCAAGATTAACTAGTAATAAAATTAATAAAATAATTTTTGGTCCCTATCTGACACAACGAAAAAATATGACAACTAGACAATCAATAATATTTTGGAGTTTAAGACTACGAAACTTTGTTGTCAAATTTTATTAAGGTCCATTCATAGATCACACCTCTGGTGAAATGTGAAATAAAATTTATTTTATGGCATTCTAAAGATATGATAGTCTACTAGAAATGGAATCCAGTGAAGTGCACGTTCCAGGAACGGTTTTTATTGGGATAGCGCTTTTTTTTAGCTTATTTTGGAAATGTTGTTAATAAAACGCGTTTGTTGTTACTTTTTTTTTTTGTATGATCATTTTTGTTTTCAAAACATGTATAACTCAGTTTGGTGATTTTGTGTATTGAAGTGTGTATCGATTAACAACTATTCCAATGATAAATCATAAGAAAACCTGGATAAAAACTTATATCTTTATTTACAAATAATTAATTAAACAAGTAATTATTGGCATTTAAAACATTTTTCATTAGAGTTTTCTCAAGGAGAGAGGCATTTAAAACATTTTTCAGTAGAGTTTTCTTCTCGAAAAATGTATTAAATGCCAACCCGGCAGAATTTGTAAATAAAGAAATCAAGAATATAGAGAAAGGCTCATTGTTAATACCCCATAATAATAACAATAATATTAATAATTCAGCTAACATAATTTTTAAAAACTTGACAATACCGTATGTTAGGGGTTTGTCAGAAAGAATTAAGAAAATTGGTAATCAATTTAATATTCGAACCAGCTTTAAATCTAACAATACTTTGAGATCTATCTTAACAAAAACGAAACCAAAAAATGAAGAACCATCTTCAAAAAATTGCATATATCAGATATCTTGTGAATGCGACAAATTCTATTTAGGTGAAACATCTAGACCTAGACCATTGAAAGTCCGAATAAGTGAACATAAAAAATACATCAAAGATAGGGAGTTCTTTAAGTCAGGTGTTTGTAACATGCTTGGGAAGAGGGGCATAAAATTCAATGGGATTCGAGAAAAATAATATTTAAAGAGCCCAATAATAAAAGACGAAAAATCAAAGAAAGTGCTTCAATACAACTAAACGCAGATAAATGTGTAGCTAGTATTTCAGCCGAATGTAGTCAAATTTGGTTACCAATGTTAGAAAGAGAAATTTCCAATAATCAATTACCTGCGTTATCAGGATAGCATCATAAGTTTTTATCCAGGTTTTCTTATGATTTATCATTGGAATAGTTGTTAATCGATACACACTTCAATACACAAAGTCACCAAACTGAGTTATACATGTTTCGAAAACAAAAATGATCATACACAAAAAAGTAACAACAAACGCGGTTTATTAACAAAATTTCCAAAATAAGCTAAAAAAAAGCGCTATCCCAATAAAAACCGTTCCTGGAACGTGCACTTCACTGGATTCCGTTTCTAGTAGACTATCATATCGTTAGAATGTCATAAAATAAAATATTTTATTTCACATTTTACCAGAGGTGTGATCTACTATGAATGGACCTTAATAAAATTTGACAACAAAGTTTTGTAGTCTTAAACTTCAAAATATTATTGATTGTCTAGTTGTCATATTTTTTCGTTGTGTCAGATAGGGACCAAAAATTATTTTATTAATTTTATTACTAGTTAATCTTGACAACGTCGAAAACGTCGAAATAAAAAATAAAAAACATTATTGTGGTTTGATTCCCAAAAGAATAAGAGAAAAAAGAATAAGTAATGCCACAAGGAATTTACAGAAGATACCAAATAATATGGTTCATACAATAAATAACCTTTTTGGTGTGTGTTATCGATTGTTAATGTTCACACACGTTACGTTGGAAGAAATGGAAGAAAGGCAAGTCTGTAATTAATCCTAATCAAAATTTCACAATAATGAACCGTTTAAATGTATTACAAACGTTAACCCTAATCTTTGACTTGAAAATTTTGATTAGTACATTGATCAAACTAGGATGCAGACGTACCTTCCGTAGCGCCAATGTGTCTTACGTCTTTTTCTTATGTCCCACTGACAGTTCTCGTCAGGTCTGTACTGTGTTGTTTACGGTCAATTACTATGTATGAAAAGTGAATATTAATTTTATTGTTTTATTTATTTAAATAATACAAAAATGTGCCTAGATACAAGGAAAAACATCAGCATTTTGAAAGTTCTCAAGTATTTGCAGCTAGAAAAAGAAGCTGTTAATTATTAATTTCATAGTCTTTTCGAATTTGGTTGAACACGATCCTGATGATTTTATTTATCAAATTTAAGGTTAGCTATATGTCAAAATAGCAAATAAAATAAACGACAGACCCAAAACCCGTATATACGTCACAAACGATAACGCACACCAAAAAGGCTATTGAATGTACTATACACACTAGAACACAAATTTACCAAAACCAATTAACTTTTATTCTCTATTTATTTTTAAATTTTCACCAACATTTCTGAAGGTTGTCCATAATTAGCTGACAACATGGCGCGGGATGACGTCAATTGGAAACGCTCTATTGTCAGATAAAATTTATTATTTACGGTGGATCCTCGGATGCGTTATTATAATGGTCCAAATTGGCAAATTTTATGCTCTGGGCATTTATAAATAACTCTAGGGATCAATTACTTTAATGTTAATTAAGCATATACTTGATAAATACCTGAGGGTATTAATTAATCTGAATGGAGTCTATTTTTGGACATGATTCGAATAGTTTATTTTACCAGTTATTCATTATAGTTTAAATAAATTCCATGGTAACTTGTGAGACTTTAAACTATATTATTTTGGACCCCAAGCTTGTTTTTGTTTTTTTTTTCACAGGATTTTTCATTTCATACCCCTCTGATATTAGCTCACACGAATAATTAAAAATACAATTTCCACAAAACAATTAATCTTAAAAACAATGGAACCATTCAACTCTATTTCAAATAACTCACAATTGATTATACATTTGTTTTCATTGTGTCCTTTGTGCAAATATTACGCAAATCGAAATTTTTTACCTTTTGTTTTTGATGGAACAAAAATAAATAAAAGAATATGCGGCATATATTTTAGGTATGTATATTTATGACAGTCACGTGGATTATTATGAAAATTTCACATTTTTTATATACACCAATTATATTTCTTAATTTTGTTGATGTACTATGACGACAGTTATTTTTTCCACTTTTCCGTACTCTTTTCAGTGTGGAGAGTCATTTATAGTGCGGAATAGTATATTACATAAGCTGTGCGGAAAGTGACATTTTTCACAAGAGTGTGGAAAATCACTTTCGCACGAGTAATGTACAGTATTTTTCCTACGATCACGTGATAATTTCACCAAATAATGTGTAATCAACATCTGACATATTAATACACAGTTTCAATAAAGTCAACATATATGTATATAAAATGGCTAGACACCCCTTGTGGGGTTGCGCCGCATAAAAACTTTCTAAATTCGCTTCCTGGGGTGGATCAATCCCCTTCATTTCCATTCCATTTTATTCGTTGTCTTTTTATTCTTTTTACTATTTCTTCCTCGTTCATTTCTCTCAGTATTTCATGATTCATACGTTGCCTGTATTCATTGCCGTCAGTTTTTATTGGCCCTAGAATTGTTCTCATTATTTTTCGTTCTACTATCCTCAACTCCTCTTCATCTCTCTTTGTCATTGTTATCCTTTCTGCTCCATACATTATCACAGGTCTTATTATTGTGTTGTAAATATTAAATTTAGTGTATCTTGTCAATAGTTTCTTATTGGCATAGTATACCCTATTAGCAGCCATTATTTTTTCGTCCATCTTTGATCTTCGTTCCCCATTAATGCTGATGGTGACTTCCAGATATTTGAATTTTTCCACTACCTCAAATTTATATTCCCCTATTTTTATCATTCTGTTTTCAAACTGTTTGCCAACTCTCATTTTTTGTCTTGTTTCTATTTTTTTTTAAAACCATTTTTTCACCTCTTTTGTCTTTTTCATTATCTGCTTGATAGTACGAATAGCGTCAATTGTAGACTTTCCTTGTGTGAAACCGTATTGGTATTGACCTATTATGGCTTTCGATTTTCAAGCTAAGCGACTTTCAATTATTGCTGACATTATTTTGTATGCTACATTTAAGAGAGTTATACCCCTATAGTTTTTGCACTCCTGCTGATCCCCTTTTTTGTGTATTGTGACTATTTTCCCGACGTCTCATTCTTCGGGCATTCCCTCTTCTCTCCATATTTTCTTTATTAGCCGGTATAATCGTTCGTACAGTTCCTCTCCTCCATACTTAATCAATTCCATGTTTATTTCGTCTTCGCCCGGCGGTGCTTTCCCATTCTTGCTTCTTTTGATAACTTCTATTATTTCATTTTTTGTTGGTTCCTGTGTTATATTTCCTTCTTTTGCCTCTTCGCTTTCTTCCTCTGTTATATTATCTGAAACTACTCCAGTTAGCAATTCCTCGAAGTATTCTTTCCAGATTTGCTTATACTGAGTTTCTTCTTGTATCACCTCGTCGTTTTTATTTCTTATACCTACCTTTAATTTTACCTTTACATGTTTTATTTTATACAGTTATTTTTTTATAATAGGCTTTGGTATTTTTGTTAGTTTTTTCATTTTCTATTTTTCTTATTCTGTCATCCATCCATTCTCTTTTAGCTTTTCTTATCAATTTGTTGGAGGTTTTCTTTATTCTCTCATATTCTTCTTTATCTTCTGAGTTGTTTGTACGTATCCATTTTATTCTAGCATTTCAAAATTAACAATAATAATAATAATAATAATAACTTTATTGCTTATAGAAAACAATGTTTACATCAAGGTTAGTGTGTGATAATATACAAAAAATTTTACAAGACAGTTTGTAAGTAATAAAAAATAAAAACAAAATAAAATAAATACATTATTCATCGAGTATAAATGACCTCAATCTGAGAATATTCCAAAGGTAGCAGCATATAGTTTTTCCCTCAGATAGGTTTATATTTTGTAGAGCATTTACTAATGTTTCCAAATTTTGCAGACAGGATATGTTTTGTTTCATAACTGTATATATCGGACACTCAAACAAAATATGAAAGATAGACTAAAAGTTAATTGATTCCATAACTGCAGAGATTCAACGTCAACAAAAAATTTTTTGATTTGGGATGCCCAATTATACTTTGTGGTAGCGGAATTCATAATACGTAGCTGTTGCTCAAAACAAAGTCTGGGATGGCGAAATTTTTCCATTTGAAGAATCTTTAGTAACCAATTTATTGTCATTTTAAAAACATTGTACGACAACTCAACTCTCCTGTTTCTATCCGAATAACAGAGTCCGGAGTATTAACCGCTACTGAAAGGATTCGTTTTAGGAAATGTATTTGCACCCTTTCTAGTGCATCCAAATAACGAGGACCCCAAACAGAGACACTGTTAAACATAACGCTTAACGCTAGAGATTCAAATACTATCATTAGTAGCAAAAATTCAAGTAGTAATAGGTAGGTTAGGTATTACAATTATTAATTGGTTGGATAATTATAGAAATTTAAAGTGAAATTATTATTGTTCATTATACTTCATACATTACTTATAATAAATACCTTGCAAGATGATTACATTTTCCGACTATAATAACAGGTAGTTTGGATAGTTTGGTAGTTTGGTACAACATCGGACTTCTGACAAAGCGTACGCGGGTTCGATCCTCGATCGCGTCCCAAATTTTTTTAATCAAAAAATCAAAAAAATTTCACTTTTCAAATAGATCGCTTCAAATTTAGATATTACATAATTAAATCTAATTAAAAATTATATACAGGGTGTTTCAAAAAAAGGTAACACCGTCTCTAGGATAGGTAAAAAACAGAAAAATAATTGGGGTTGGCTTAGTGAAATTTTTTTCTAACGCCATCCGTTTTCAAGATAAAGGGCGTTGAAGAAAATGAAAAATTACACATTTCTTACGATTTTGCCGAAACCACTGGCACCATTGCAATGAAATTTTATACGAATATGTTTTGGAAGCTGATATATCCCATGAATTTGTTTTTATATCTAACTCTCATAGAGGGCGCTAGTTACACGATTCATACAACGTATTATTCAACATAACTTTTTTTAGGGTAGAATTATTAGTCAAAACTCCAAGTGAACATAAAAATCGTTTAATTTTACACCAAAAAGGTACTCTTGGTAAAACTCGATATTATGTACCGTTTTCGGAATATTTTGATTTGAAAATTATGAAGTAATAATCGCTCCTGGTATAAACTAATGATAAAGTTCGCTTTTCTCTAAGTTTGCCATGTAAAATTATGAACAATTATGACAATAAGTCAACAATAAATAGAGTTTTGAAACCTTGTTATTTGTAAAATTAGATATTGTTAAACAAAATGTACTCAAATGTTGAATACACCGACATGTTATTAACTTTAGGCGAGTGTTTAGGAAACTCTAGTGCAGCTTTTACGCGTTATGCAGAAAAGTTTCCTAGAAGAAACTTACCAAGTAAAAAAACATTTAGAGCAGTTGAACGACGTTGTCGAGAAACTGGGAATGTAAGACCAAAGAAAATAAATTCAGGTAGACCAAGAACAACAAGAACAATTAATAAAGAAAATATTATTTTAAATTTAGTTGATCAAAATCCAACATTAAGTGTAAGGAATATGGCAAGACAAACAAATACATCTTCTTCAACTTCTTGGCGGATACTTAAAGAGCAGCAGCTACATCCTTACCATTACAGACAAGTTCAAGAACTCTTGCCGGACGATCTACCGGTTAGAGTCGATTTTTGTGAAACATTGCGAGCCTCAATCCAAATTTTTTAAAATGTATTCTTTTTACGGACGAGGCCACCTTTACGCGACAAGGTATGTTTAACTCCCATAACGCACACTACTGGTGTGATGAGAATCCACAAGCCAAAAGGGTATCACATTACCAACACTCATTTGAAGTTAATGTTTGGGCAGCAACTTTAGGTAACAGATTAATAGGTTATCATATTCTACCTGGAAATTTAAGTGGTGATATGTACCTTGATTTTTTAAATAATCACTTATTTGAGATATTAGAAGATTTATCGATAAATGAGCGAACATCATTATTTTTTATGCATGATGGAGCTCCACCGCACTTTTATAGAAGGTGTCGTAATTGGTTGAGTAACAATTTTCGGAATCGATGGATTGGTAGAGGTGCAGAAGCTCCGATTCATTGGCCTCCTCGGTCATGCGATTTTAATCCTTTGGACTACACAGTCTGGTCGTATATTAAGGAAAAAGTCTATGCTACAGAGGTAAATTCTCGTCAAGAATTAATAGACAGAATTAAACGTCACTTTAATGACATCATAGATGATCCCCAACCGTTAAGAAGATTAATGGATTCTTTAGAAAAAAGGATAGACTTGTGTATTCGTGAAAACGGAGGACATTTTGAACATTTACTCTAATTGAATTTTATGTTATGTTCTTTGTCTTTATTTTAATTTTCTTATTGTAAGTTTTTTTAATTAATAAATTTATCATTAACTTATACGAGGAGCGGTTATTACTTCATAATTTTCAAATCAAAATATTCCGAAAACGGTACATAATATCGAGTTTTACCAAGAGTACCTTTTTGGTGTAGAATTAAACGATGTTTATGTTCACTTGGAGTTTTGACTAATAATTCTACCCTAAAAAAAGTTATGTTGAATAATACGTTGTATGAATCGTGTAACTAGCGCCCTCTATGAGAGTTAGTTATAAAAACAAATTCATGGGATATATCAGCTTCCAAAACATATTCGTATAAAATTTCATTACAATGGTGCCAGTAGTTTCGGCAAAATCGTAAGAAATGTGTAATTTTTTATTTTCTTCAACGCCCTTTATCTTGAAAACGGATGGCGTTAGAAAAAAATTTTACTAAGCAAACCCCAATTATTTTTCAGTTTTTTACCTATCCTAGAGACGGTGTTACCTTTTTTTGAAACACCCTGTATTTGACAGATTGCCAGTGGTTAATCTTAATAAAAATTATACACTTGAATGTCTATCTATTATATTCTAACCTTAGTATTTCGTATTATTATTGACGCCACACTTTAGTATCTTGCTACGGAACGGAACCTTCAGAACTACAAAAAAAATCTGCAGAGGCATTTCTGGTTTCGTACGCTGCTTTTCTGGCTCGTTTTATAGAAGAGGCATTTTCCAATTCAGACTCATATAATCCAGATATTTCTAAAGTGTCTTGAAAATGTACACCATCTCTTGCGCGAACAAAATTATGTACCAAACGCACAGCAAGCAAATGCAGCTGCGACACTGCCTAGTTGACCGAATACTACTGAAGACTCGAAAACGTTCTCAAAATCGTCTACATAAGTAATTTTAAAAACGCAACGTTAACCTAACGTTGAACGTCGAGCAATAGAAAATGCTTGCATAAAACGTGCCCTATTGAATGCGTTTTTTGGAGCCGAACGTTAAATTAACGCCCAGATTCCAGATGCATTGGAACAAATACTTCCATTTTTGCACTACCGTAGCGTTTTGCTGTTGCGGCGTTTGCTAAATCATGCCGTCGTGTTTTAGAGAACCCGACGTTCGATATAACGCCACTATTCGCCTAAATACATTGTACATTATGAGAGCATTTATGCAAACGCTAGTAGTCCATTGAAAAGTTACATTTGGGGTTGCGTTTTTTAGAGGACGCAATTTTATTTTTTTGATGTGTGGGGGGGGTCAGTGTAAAGCTAAAACCAAGTTTGTGGGGTCGCCACCCTTGTCCCACGGCCGCCATCTTGAAAGTAGGGGTTGAAATGGTTTTTACGATATATCTCTTGAACTATTTATTTATTAAAAAAAAATTTGTCAACATTTTTTGTTGCAAATTGAATTCTCTACAACCAGTCCAGTAACTTTTTGTCGTAGAACTATAAATAAAAAAGTTATAAGCGAAAAAAATTTATATTTTTCGATGTAACTTTTTTTTAATCATTTTACGAAAAAATGATATCTGGATGGACCAGGCTGCGGCTCAGCATCTGATCGGCTTTCTGAATTAAATACCAGTGGGAGAAATGGAGAAGGAAGGGGTGTTAATGTTGGCGGTTCATCATCAAAGTCATTTTCATTTATCAATTCTGAGAGTTCCATTACGTTGTTGCAAGTCTCTCCAGAACAATGGAAGAACACTGCAGAACATTTCAGTCCTGCTTTTCGACATCCACACATCGCTCCACAGTTTCCTTTGCATTTGCAAAAGATCAATTTTAGAAGCTCAGGGGGTGCTGGAGGTTTAGAGTTCTGCACTGGCATCAATAATTTTCCACATTTTTTCCAGCCCCAGTCTTCAGGATCATTATAATTACCACGCCACGACTGGACCTGATGGTAGACTCGGAAAGTATGAAAGCGAGCTGTGTCTTGTGTTGGAGGAAGTGAAGATAAGTTAAATGTACTTTTTGTCACTGTCTTGGCGAATTGTTTGTATCTTAGGCTGTCAAGATAATTATCATCTTTATTACCACCGTATAAAGAGATAAAAAAAGTGAAAAGAGTCAATAATTAATTTTTAATAATATTGCAAAATTTATAATTAAAAAAATTATAAGACAAAATAGGAAGAAAAAAACAACAACTGATGACATATTAATAGTACACACGTATAATATAGGTATAGTTAAGAGTACTTAAAAATAGTACTCACTTCGGAGCGCTGTAAAACCTTAGCTATTGACTTAATGAAAAAATGATGCGAATAAAAGTTGTTCCTCAAAAAACGATCTACAAAATGGTCAGATATCATTTTTTCGTAAAATGATAAAAAAGAAGTTACATCGAAAAATATAATTTTTTTTCTCGAATTTCTGAAGATTTTCGCTTATAACTTTTTTATTTATAGTTCTACGACAAAAAGTTACTGGACCAAAGTTGTAGAGAATTTAATTTTCAACAAAAAATGTTAACAAATTTTTTTTATTAAATAAATAGCTCAAGAAATATGTCGTAAAAACCATTTCAACCCCTATTTTCAAGATGGCGGCCGTGGGACAAGGGTTGCGACCACACAAACTTGTTTTTAGCTTTACACTGACCCCCCCTACACATCAAAAAAATAAAATTGCGTCCTCTGAAAAACGCAAGGTAAGGCCTAAAAAATGTAACATTTCAATGGACTATAGTTAGACCACAGCGACGCGTCTCGACAACTTCATAAATGTGGTTATTAGTGGGCGGAGGTCGTCGTTATATTAAAAAAACAATAGAAGTAGAGCAGTACTCAGAAGAACGACTTCTTGTAGTTGATATCAGCGACGGACGGTACCTCCTACAAAATTGTCGTTGTTGGTGGTTCAATGCAAAACACATGGACGACAGACCGCCTTCGCAATGCGACAACTAGCCACACCTCGTTTCTCGATACTAAAACTGATGAACACTACCGAACACCATTGTCGTTAATTGAAGTCGTCTGCACCGACAGATGACAACAAAAACACAAACTAGCCGCGTCGCTGTGGTCCGTCTGAGTTTAGCCACAGCCACATTCAGTGTTCCCATTTGCAGGGAATTTTCCCTTTTTAGGGAATTTTGGCACTCAAAAGGGAAAAGGGAATTTTTTAATAATAACCGTCGAATTTAGGTAACTTTCGAATAACATAATTATTAACAGGCAGATATTATTTTTACATGTATAACGTTTTCAATATCTTCTACTTTCTCTGAAAAAAAGAAAAGCTGTGTCCGGAAATTAGAACTTTGACAACACGACTCAAAATCGTCGATCGTGTGTTGACCATGATTTCAGTGGATCCCATGATTTCAAATACCGAAACAATGAGCGAAGGTGAAACTAGTGACAGTCAACAACCAAAAAAAAGAAAAATACAAAAGGATAAAATATTTAGTAAGCAGGAGGAATTTTATCTAGAAAATGCATGAAATAGGGAATTTATGGCATCAATCAAGGGAATTGTTACTTTGAAAGGCTGGGAACACTGACCACATTTATGAAGTTGTCGTGATGCATCGCTGTGGTCCGTTTAAGTTCAGCCTTATCTATCGACTGTTGACTATTGACTTAGGATAGACCTATGGGATAGACTATGACGCATAATAGTGTTAATTGACATATAGATGACAAAAATATAGATCTTGTATGTTTGTATGAATGAATGAAAACGTGTCCATTGAAATATTAAATGATGTAGTGAAGGAAAGGAAAGCTCTCTGGTATACATCCATCAAGGATTATGAAGATAAGCATTTTAAAAACAAGCAATGGGTCAAAATATGTGGACCCTGTCTTAGTTTGCCATATAGGTTGCGCGCCATTCGTCTCTATTGACATCTAGAAAACGCCTGCAAAGAATCGCATTAACTGCCAGGCCTGTTTCGACAACTCAATTGCAGCTAGTGCTTCAGGTGAAACCTCATTTGTTTTATTCAAGGCCATGCTATAAACTCTCACTTCCACAGGTTTGTCTGTTTTGTGGTTTTATTTTGAAATTAATCAATCGACGAAGATGTGAAATTCTCTTACCGAATACCCCTTGTGTTAACATCAATTATCGGTAAATCTTTTTCTCGGTTTCACTCATGTTTTTGCTGTGAAAATTATCCAGAGTCGAAGACGTCACCTTGAAAAAATTTACCAGCAAAACCAGTAGTATGAGTAAAAAAACTTGAGAGGTGTCAAGGGACACCCGGATGGAACGAAGTTCCTTTCGATTAATTAGTGAAGGAAATGTAATAAAATTTAATTTTTTTTAAGTTATAATAATATTTTTTTATTATTAACAAATATAATGCAGAAACACTGTCAGAATTCATTATTATTATTATTATTTTATTTTTTATTATTTATTATTTATAAAAAACCTGTATACACTCAACAAAAATAATCGTCGCGACACCACACTGTTCACTGCTTCCTATATCAAAAAGTGTCGTGACAACCTTTGGTAAGAATTTTATCCTTCTAGCCCCCTTTCACAACGCGCGATAAGGAACTTCATTCCAAAAATAGAAGGTCAACAATAAACGAGACAGGTTTCATTGCAATAAGCGAAGATTAATTAAGCAATGAGAAGCCAGATGCACTCAATGTTGTTTGTCATTAAAACCGATATGATTGTCCTGATCCTGTTCGACAATATCAGCTTTATTACCTTCAAGTGGAAAAAGTATAAATATCTCGAATAAATAAATGTACAGACGGAGAAACACCTCAAGTCCATTTTTTTCTTTATTATTTACAGGAAAATGAATGATTTTTAATTATTCTCCATTTTCCGATACACCGACGGGCGGTCGACTTAATTCTCAGTAACAGTAAATACAATAGGTGGTATGAATAAAAACGAAGTACACGCTAATACTACAAATTTAAGGATCTACTTCAAAGTATCTGCTCCATCATGAAGCATCTGGTCATTTCCGGTAGAATCTGCTTAACGTTGAAGTATTTACTACACTGCTTGTAGTATCTACTTTTAGCCCGTACTACGGGTAGTAAATGCTTCAACATGTGCAGCATCTCTCACTCCTTTAGATGGGGGAGCAGGTCATGACAAGTTCATTAGATTTTCTGTTCCATCGTTGCTGTTATACAATATTGTCGAGACTACCCTCGAAACTACCCGAAATATTATTTGCTATTTTTCTTGGTTGTCAATTAATTTATTGAAAGTAATAAAGTGTGCTCGTGATTGTGTAAAATGTCTTCAGATGAAGAAATGCCCCAGCAAGAAGAGTCCCAAAATGATGATATACAATTAGCATTTGTTATAATGCTAGAAGATTTCAAAATACTGCTGGATAAAAAAATGGCTCCTGCTATCAAGTCTGCAAAATATACAGCCCTTCAAGAGTTAACCAATATTTATGCACTGTATATTTTTCTTCTGCGTAGGGTCCCGATTATATATATATATATA
>CAJUYG010004787.1:0-11881 GCA_910591675.1 Galerucella calmariensis | reverse complement strand
GAATCAGTGAATGTGTCGTTCTCGCCTCTTTCATATTAGAAGTGAAATAAATGTCTTCTAGGACTCGATTGATATTACAAAAGGCTCGAGCTGAAGGTAAGTACATATGTAGTACCTATATAATTATTCATATTTCCAATAGATAATTTAAAATTTATTTAAATTGTGTTTGTGTGGAATAGACGGGTAATATACCACCTGTTGCTCGTCGCATTTTTCCCGCGCTGTTTCTATGCCCTCAAATATGTGAGTACGTATGAGGGAAAATTCAATTTTAAAAAGCTAGGAATTTCTGTATGGCGTTAGGGGGTTTGTATTTTTCACAATTTATCTTTAAGATGCGACACAACAAACAATTATTCACTCACACGAAGAACTAAAACAATTTAATTTGTTTAAATCTTGATATTTGAACCGATGTTCAAATTAAACTTGTGACGCATTTCGCTAACACAGCAGCTTTATAAACGGATGAAAATAAAATATAGTATAATATATGCCTCACAAGTTTTAGTTGAACATAGGTTCAAATATCATGGACATTGTGATTTTTTAGGGTGACATTCACTGAGACCTAAAAGGTCTATTGTGCCCTATCATGGACATTAAAACAAATTAAATTGTTTTATTTCTTCGTGTCAGTATGGATATTCATCAAGTGAAAGTCTCATCTATTCAATTATATACCTACTCGTTTCATTATAACGATACTTTTTAGGCTTCCTGTTGATATTTATCAAACAGCGAAAGTGTCTAAGTTATTATTAATGATGGAGAAGGGAACTATTCCGGTGCAACATAAGGGAAAATCTTTATCCGAAATATATATTGATATCGATGGTGAGGTATATCCAGATGAGGAGGAAGTTAAAGGTACTGATATAATATGTACCTATTTGATAATATAAATATGAAAATTGTATTTAATATTTTTTCTGCAGCCGTCCCGAAAATAGAACTGTCGGTATGATTTATTAAATCGAAAATGAAACTTTACACAAACCGTACCGAAAGTAGCTATTTTCGGGATGTTTTTTTTACTTTCGGGACGATTTTTTTACTTTTGGAATAATTTTTAAAATCTATGTAAGCGGCTTTAACAGGTTGACTGCCATATATAAACGATAAAAAATGACCCATACGCCAAGGGAAGAATAGTTATAAAAATGACCTTTTAAAAGATATGTTCTATATGTTTGTACAAAATTCATCAAAATAATAGCAGTTTTCCAAAAAAAACTGTCAGCGGTCGTAAAAAATAAAATATGCCGTTTTTTTTCAATAATTTTTCGACAATTCCAAAACTCGCAGTGATATGCGAGCCTCGTAGGCCAGAGCGGTCGTATACCGTACCTTAAAACGTTATAGATAGGACCGCTGGCAAATGAGGATCGATAGTTTTATATGGTGCATAGCGGTCGTATACGACCGCCATGGCATATTGGCATGTTTACATGTCGGTCGTATACGACCGCCGTGGCAGTCAACCTGTTAACAATGACATTTACGGAATTTTTATTATGACATCGCTTGTCAAAATGAATTTGTTGATAGTTCATTTGTATTTTCAATTTTCCAATCCAGAAATGGAAATCGACAATGGAAGTTCCCACGACTCGCAATGAAAACTGCCTACTCATCCCGTAGAATATCACTTTCGTGACTTGTTACGTAATTAACTAATATTGTTTTGAATTTCACAGATTCTGAAGATATACCTTGCTCCTCTAAAACTATATATTTGGTAATTATTTTTAAGTTTACTACTAATTATCAACAACTCAATTTTAAATATTGTTTTAGTTAAAACTCAATACAAACTATGTTCACCACATACTCATGCATGTATAGAAACAACGAAAGTTAATTCTGAATATCATTTACCAGATAGGTGCTTAGATCCAGATGAACAAAGTGAGGAAGAAATCAACGATGAAAAAAATACCAAAGATAAACAGAAAAGAAGTAATTTTTTTTTCTTTTGTGTAATTTGACTTTTTTTGAGATTCCCGATACATATAAAATAAAAAAAAACACCATTATTTTCTACCTATGGGCCAAAAAATAGACACACAAATATTTACAAACATTCAGACTTATTTAATTTCACTACAAAAAATGTAATAAAAACCAATATTTCCACATAAAAATGCCCGCTTTGTCTACTGAACTTCATCATTTTAAATCTAAGATGTCTTATTATTTTTAGGCTGGACAGACAGAGAAGTAGGGTTATTGAAGGACAAATTTTTCAATCATATAAGAAAAAATATATATCCATCTGGCCAAGAAATAAAGTCACTAATTAACGAAGCTAACATGAAAAGAACTGTACCAATGATAAAAGCAAAATTACAGCAAATTATGAAAGTGGCCAATAAAAAGTGTTAATTTGTTGCCATAATTAGAAGTAGTTGAAAAAAGTTTTAATTCACTTCTTATTAATTTTGATTGGTAGAATTCATATTTTTTCAATCAATTCACTGAAAAGTTTTTTTTATCAATGTTTTATATAATTTTTTTAATTCGAATACGTTTGATTTTTCTTATTTATTCATATTGTACTTAATAATGTATTTTCTATTCTAATTACTGAAATATTTTTTTTTACAATCTTATCCAGTTTTGCTTTTTTATAGGCTTTAATTCAAATAAATTTTTTTTACTGCTATTTTCGGTTTTATTAAAAAGTGTACATTGTAAATAGATAATTAATTCATTCCAGAAACCATCTCCTTAGAGAGTGGAATTCGGCACCAGTCGATATGTTATAAGAATTTATCGATGAACCACTAAAATTTACTTCAAAAAATTATCCAAATAATAGCAAATTATCCCCAAACTCGATAATGAAAATCAATAAAGCTTAAAAATCAACAATAAAAAAAGTTTTCATTTAAAACTCAATTTATCAAAATATAATACAATTTTTAACATTTAATTATTATTTAAAACAATAAATCGATATAAAACTGTGTTATATCGTAACACAACAACCAAATATTATATCTGAACGGATAAGACGAAGGACTTACATCAAAAAGGCTAGGATGCTGCTGCTCTTTGCGATCTTATGACTGGACTCCCCAGGGCTACAAATGATTGTAATCGTTCAACTTCAATATGCCCTATTCTCTGCTTTAATTTTTTATTTTATTCCCATACTTCTATGAGTCTTTCCAATAATTAACTTCAAGATATTTAAAATTTTCTACTTTTTCAAATCTGTGTTTTTCAATTTTTATATCATATACAGGGTGAATCACGACTAACGGGACGGAGATTTATGGCGAAACGGTGAAAATTTTGAAATGTTTGTCACTTCAGTGGTTTGTACATTCATATAGGCTACATTTTGAAATATACAGAATGTTTCAATAAAGTGTGGCGTATCAAAGTTATACTTTTTCTCATGGAACACCCTATATTATATTGCATTTTCTGATTGCCCCCAAAAAATAAAATACTCTTTTAGAATGGTTACCTATACCTAAATACAGAGGGTTCCGACTTATGCTGACATTTTTAAAAATATGAACATTTCGAAAAATATTAATAACTCATTGATATAACAAATTCCAGCGAATTTTCTCTTACATGTTAATAGTAGGACATTCGTTGAATGTATTCCACGATAGAGTACCAAACATCATAAGGTATAGGTAACCATAATAAAACTATTTTAGTTTTTGTGGGCAATCAGAAAATGCAATATAATATAGGGTGTTCCATAAAAAAAAGTATAACTTTGATACGCCACACTTTATTGGAACATTCTGTATATTCCAAAATAATTTTAAAATGTAGCCCATACGAATGTACAAAAAACTGAAGTGACAAGCATTTCAAAATTTTCACCGTTTCGCCTTAAGCCTCCGTCCCGTTAGTCGTGATTCACCCTGTATATAATATATTCTGTATTTTCCCTGTGGTATATTCATTATTGTTTTTGTTATTCATTTTGGGAATCAAACTACAATATTTTTCATGTTTTTTATCTTATTGTTTCGGTACGTAGCGTTTCAGCTACCATTATCAAAAATAATTAACTTTTTTATAAAATTCTGGTCCCTAACAAAAGTTTATACAGTGAAAGCGTGCTGTAACCTCCAAAAATCTGGCAACACTGTCGGAGGCCACATTGCGTTTTGTATATCTGAAATTGATTATATAGTCGGAGGTAACATTGTATTTTGAGAATATGCGGCTCACTTGAAAAATTGACATTAAAAGCAAATAAAAATTGTTTCCCCTCTGATAGTGGCGTTAGTATTTAGGACTCCCCTCCGCTATATATGCAACATATATTATCATAACACCCCCTGCAGACCCGGAGGAATGGTCGCCTTTTCAACTTAACGGAGGTCACGACATAACACATATCTATATATATATATATATATATATACACTGCTCCAAGAAATTAACGCACCACTTAATATTTTCTGAATTTTTTTGCCATTTTGAACAAACTGTAAAATATTTCATAAAATTTTGGAAGAGCATTAAATATTATTTATTTTAACGACATACTAAAATTATCTTCACTGTGTTTGTTGTGTTATTGAGTTTTTTTCTGAATTCCTATAATTGCTTGTAAGATAAATAGGCCATTAGTCGTTTGATTTTTAGCTGCTACATTTGAATTTTTAAGTCTTGTGATATTCTTCTGGTTAAATTGTTAACATGCAACGTGAAGCCAGAAATTTGACGCCTAATGAATGTGCACAAGTCATTGTATTGCACGAAGAAGGTTGGAGTTATCGCCGTATAGGTGAGAGATTTAATGTGTCCCATACAACAATATCGTGTATGGTTGAACGATACAGGGAGACTGGTGAGCACATTAGAAGAGCTGGCCAAGGCAGACATCGTATCACGACCCCCGGCCAAGATCGTTTTTTAAGGCTTTCCGCTTTAAGACAACGATTCGTAACAACAAGAATGTTACAATCTTAGCTTCAAAACGCACATGGGATTCAAGTAAGCATGGAAACCGTCCGACAACGTCTTCGACAAGATAATTTGAGACCTCGCATTGCCGCTCGAGGGCCAGCACTAACCGTAGATCATCGTAGAGCCCGGTTAAACTTTGCCAGAGAGCATGTCAACTGGGGGGAAGCTGACTGGGAAAGAGTTCTTTGGACAGATGAGTCCAGATTTTGTCTGCATACTTGCGATAGACGTGTTCGTGTTTTTAGAAGGCCAACAGAACGATATGCACAATGCAATATAGCGAATACCACCTTATTCGGCGGAGGCTCGGTTATGGTATGGGGTGGAATTTCGTTAACGGGTCGTACGGACTTGGTGGTGCTAAATAATGGAAATCTTAATGCTGAACGTTACATATTGGATATTCTTGAGGAACATGTTGTGCCGTTTGCCCCTCATATCGGTGAAAATTTTTTATTAATGCAAGATAATGCTCGAACTCACACAGCCCGAAAAGTAAGAGATTATTTATTGGAAGTTGGCATTGAAACTATGATTTGGCCTGCCCGAAGTCCCGACCTTAATCCAATAGAGCATCTTTGGGATATAATCGGAAGGCAATTACGAGCTCATCCCAACCAGCCTAACAACTTGGAAGATGTGGGGCGACTTCTGGTTGAAATATGGAATGAACTGGATCAAAACAGTATTCGAAATCTTATTTTAAGCATGAATCGCCGATGCCAGGCCACGATTAGAAGCAGAGGTGGAAATACCCGATACTAAGACTCTAAAAAATCTTTCTTTAAAGAATTAAAATTTCCGTTTTTGGTTCTTTTTTCTTTTGTGTTAGTTTTGCTATGCTAAATTTTAGGGTTACATTTTTAGAAAATGATTCTTTTGTTAACAATTTAATAAGGTCTATAGAAATATAATGTTTGATTTTTAATTAAATTTTGTAAATAAAATAATTACAAATTTGTTAGTGGTGCGTTAATTTTTTGGAGCAGTTTATATATATATTTTTCTTCTGCGTATTCCATCCATTTTCAAACAAATCTAACCGTAGAATTCTCAAGAAGCTGCTATTATACCAACTTCGCTAACGTTTAGCAAATATTACAATTTCTTCTTGAAATCGAAGTATCTGCTGTAAAAAATCGCTACTTCAAATTGCAGTAAATACTTGAGTCATTTTCACGAGAGTGCTACTTAGTATAGTAACTTCCGGAAAAATTAAAAGTATTTACTTTGAAATGTAGTTTCTTCTTGGTTTTGAAGTACCTACTTTATAGAAAATGCTAATACTTCTAGTATTAGCATGTATAGTCAAACGCACTCTTATCGTGCGTGTTCAAAGGTCACTAACCATATGTATCAAATCAAAAAACACAGAGGTTACCAAAATGTGAGATAACAAATACACCCGGAGAGAAGAAGAAGAAGATTATTTTAACTAACATGAAGATAGCTACATAGACGTACCAAGATAGCTACATCATATATTGTCACTTTGAAGTGTCAAACTGACATTTAAATAAAAACTTCGCTGGTGAAAGACTTTTTAGAATCGCTGAAAACTAAATACATATCCTTCTTTTTCTCGTCAAAATTGCATAAGTCTGTCTTATTTATCTTACGGACTTTATTTGGAAGTTATGATTAAACGCATTAGAAGAAAACGAAAACGGTGAGTATGTCTTTGTTGAATCGTATGACCCGCACGATAAGAGTGCCCTTGACTATACTTCGTTTTTATTCATACCACTCAATGTTCACAATGTTTTACAGAGCACGTACTTCTCGATTTTGACAAAAAATTTTATACCTCCATATTAGTCTAGGAGAAATCGGCTCATGAGTACCGAAAACTATTTCACCTCAATTTTTTTATGCGATCCTCTTCAAATTACCCTACTACCCGGTGCCAAATTGTTTAAGCCGAAATTGTTTAAACAATTGCAAGAAATTGTTATTTTTCAACCGGACAAATTTTTTTTATATTCTTTATTGAAATACCAATGAGAAAGGTTCCATGACTCTTCACGATAAAGTTGATATTTCCAAAGTAATTAATTTTTTAAAGTTAGAAAAATCTAAAATTTGGGTACTTTCGACCCATGAAAAATACAGGGTGTTTTCAAATGACACCTAAAACGTTTGCATGTAGATACCTATGGTAAAATTGAACAAAATGATATAAGGATTGAGGGGTCCAGCCTCTTTACTTTCCGAATTACAGGGTGTTAAAGTTTTGAAAAATTGAATGTTTTAATTCGATAACTTTAAAATGGATGAATAAATTGATTTGACATTTGGCAGGTTCTTTTTAAATGTAAAAGGGCATATTTTGATGAAAAAATATTTTTCAATTTTTGATCCAGTGGTGTACATTTGGAAGAATATGTTACCTTTTCACGTGAAAAACGAATAACCTATCATAAATTATCAAAAAATTTGTAGTTTTCAAGATATTTAATGATTTCATGAGGTCTACAAGATCACTTCTTGATAATTAATTTAAAAAAAAAATTGTATTTTTTTCAACAACTACCAAGTACCTACTTATGGTTGGAATATGTAAAGGGAACTAATTTATGAAACAGCGATTCATCTAAAACATTCGGAGAAGATTATTGAAAATACTTGTCCAAACTTGTGATTTCATTAACAAAAGAATTAAGCCCAACAAATTACAAGAGATGTCCAAAACTTTGTCCATTTACATTTATACACAGTTTGCAACGTTTTCTCATTGAAAATCGCATACCATGGAAAGACTGGCGATTGCCGGAAATAACTGCTGTAGCTGCATGGATTCTTTCTATTTTTTTTCAAATAAAATCACTAGTGTGGACAAATATTTCCAACAATCTTCTCCGAATATTTTATATAGATGTATTGCTGTTTCATAAATTAGTTCCTGTTACATATTCCAACCATAAGTACTTGGTAGTTATTGAAAAAAATACAAGGAAATTTTTTTCTCAAAATTAATTATTAAAAAGTGGTCTGGCAGACTTCATGAAATCATTAAATATCTTGAAAGCTACAAATTTTTTGATACGTGAAGATCATTCGTTTTTCACGTGAAAACCATTGAGGAATACAAAATTGAATGAAAATTGCTTCAAATGTCAGTGACGTAAAAAATGGGAGGGGAAAGGTAACATATTCTCCCAAATGTACACCACTGGATCAAAAATTGAAAAATATTTTTCCATCAAAATATGCCCTTCCCCATTTAAAAAGAACCTGCCAAATGTCAAATCAATTTAATCCATTTTAAAGTTATCGAATTAAAACATTCAATTTTTCAAAACTTTAACACCCTGTAATTCGAAAAGTAAAGAGGCTGGACCCCTCAATCCCTATATCATTTTGGTCAATTTTACGAGAGGTACCTACATGCAAACATTGTAGGTGTCATTTGGAAACACCCTGTATTTTTCATGGGTCGAAAGTACCCAAATTTGAGAGTTTTCGAACCTTAAGAAATTCATATCTTTGGAAATATCAACTTTATCGTGAAAAGTCATAGGACCTTTTTAATTGGTATTTCAATAACGAATATAAAAAAAGTTTGTCCGGTTGAAAAATAACAATTCCTTGCAATTGTTTAAACAATATGGCACCGGGTTGCTCCATGGCAACATGCAATTATATCATCAGTAGGGCAATTTGAAGAGGATCGCATGAAAAAATTGAGGTGTAATAGTTTTCGGTACTCATGCGTCGATTCCTCCTAGACTATATTCTTTACAATGCCAACATTAATAGGTGGAGTTCATATAATACTCTTTTTGGTGTGCGTCATCGATTGTTAATGTCCTTCTAACACATTAGGCTGGAAGAAATGTAAAAAAAGGCAGATCTGTGATTAATCCTGATCAAAATATCACAATAACGAACCGTTTAAATGTATTACAAACGTTAACCCTAATCTTTGACTTAAGAAAAATGATTAGTTGATGTTAGGAATACGCGCAATCGCGACCTATAAGTCGGGAAAAATCATTCCGAAAATAGTTACTTTCGGGTAGTGTTACGTACAATATTTTTTCTGCATCCGCTAGTAGATAAAATATTAAAAAATAATAGGGATAGATACTATAAATATTACTTATGTACATTAATTGTACACTTATAACAGTTAGCAGCTTCACTGATTTCATGTGGAATAATCATTTCCTCCTCACCTTTGTTGTCGATTTCCATTTCTGGATCGGAAAATTGAAAATACAGTTGAACTGTCAACATAGTAATTTACGTTAAAAGACCGGAAAGTAGTGTTTTTCAGGTCGAGACAAGCAGATTCCAGCTTGGTGAGACTTGAAAAACACTTCTTTTTGGGTGCTTGACGTACAATATTTTTTTAAGACAGACACTTCGATATACATTTAATTCTTTATTTTACTTTTTATAACAAAGTGATTAACAAAACTGAAACCAGATATAATAATAAGTTTGACATAAACAACAAATTAAAAATCAACGAACTGTCATCACTCGACAATATCAAAGAATTACAAGAAGCAATCTCTTTGATGTTTTGGTAACAAAAATTTATGACCTTGAGAGAACGACGTTGACAGATAACTTATTAAATACACAGAGAAAATGATCAAATTTTCGAATATCGCCGATATAATTGGTTAACAAAATGAAGTAATAGTATGACAAGTATCTTATTATAAAAATGGCTCCTTTCAGACATGCGCATATAAAAAAAGGATCGGAAGCTTCGCTTCTTGTTAAGCTGATGTATTCTTTGACAATATATTAGAACGTTGTTACCATAGTAACGAAATCAAGGTAGATTGTATTATAGAAGAGCGATTGGAAAAATGAAAACAAAATGGACGTCAGGGACCGGCAAAAGCTTTTTTCTACTACCGTGCGCTTTAACCCACTTTCCCGCACGCATTTTAGCTTTGAAAGTGTCACTTTCCCGCACTAGTGCGGGAAAGTAAAATTATGCAAATTTTGACCTTATTAGATAGTTTTTTACTTCGGAAGTTATAACTATTCTTACACCAGGTGAATAAATAGTCTATCAAATAAAATCAACATGTTTTTCCAGCTTTTTGTTGCATTTTTAATTTTCTGAAAATATAAAATAATGAAAATATTTTGATATAACCTTGTAAATTCTTTAGAGAAGTGTCACAAAACAACTATCAAACCACCCGGGTTTGATATAAGAAAAATATATCAAATGAAATTCTTTCATCTACAAATGACTTAAAAAAATTGTTGCCGTCACCCTCATCTTTATGTGACCTGCAAACGATGCCATCCTCATCAACGTCATTCACTCACCAGTTAACACCAAATAACTCCACTGGACCGGCAATTTTAAGTAATTCACAAAATGCAACAAAGTTGTGTTTCTAATATTAATATTTATAATAATAATTGATAATAATAATAGTTTTTGGTCTAAATTTTTTATATGTGTGTTAAAATGAAATAAATTTTGAAAAATGGGTTGATATACTTTTTTGTATATACGGTCGTAGAAAAAATAATGTTCCTAACTCATGCGTAAAGTGTCTTTCCCGCCCTTGACCGCTTGCCCGAACTCCGCTTCGCGTCGTTCGGGTCAACTGCAGTCGCGTGCGGGAAAGTATCACTTTCCGCACTAGTTAGGAAAATAACTATTTCCGGTCCCTAGCGTCCATTTTCCTGTCTAGATCGGCAAAACGTTATTTTCTGGACGAAAAATTATCCAGAAAGTGTATATTTTCTGGTCGGTCTTGAGAAAAATTTATTTTGACAAGCGATGTCGTAATAAAAATTCCGTAAATGTCACTACTAAGGCCGCATACATAGATATTGAAAATTATTCCGAAAGTAAAAAATCGTCCCGATTTGTGTAAAGGTTAATTTCGATTTAATAAATCATACCGAAAGTTCTATTATCGGGACGGCTGTAGAAAAAGTGAGTATCAATCTCATTGCTATATTTATTTAAATAATACAACGGAAAAACACAAGCATTTTGAAAGTTCTCAAGTATTTTCAGTTAGAAAAAGAAGCTGATAATTATTAATTCCATAGCCTTTTCGAATTTGGCTTGATACGATCCTGATAATTTTGTTTATTAAATTTAAGGTTAGCTTTATGTCAAAGTAAAGAAAATAATGGACCCAAAACCCGGATAAACGTCACAAACGATGACGCACACCAAGAGTGGAGTGCGTTCGAAAAATGGTTAAACTTCACCCAAAGAGGTGAGAGTAGGTAGGTATATGATCACGTGGTCAATAGAGTAAATCTTATCGGTGTGTTTTCCAACGAACTGGTGTATAATTATAAGCTAACATAGATATTTCGCCATTTTCATCATGAACTAACTGGAATTTCATGTTCGCGATTCACCAAAAATTAATAATAATATGCAAAAACAATCACAGTGCAAGTGGTGAAAGCAACTTAGAAGTAAACATCTTAACAAAAAACTGACAAGGAATGACAGGAGTGAAATTAACCTAGCTAATGGTATTTTTTCGCGAGATCCCTTGATATAACGGGAGCTGTTATTCAGTTCCCACTTCATTTTTGCGATAGAACGGTAATAGGGGAGTATGTTAATGACGTAACTTGTGACGCAATAAGTTATAAAACGGGATCTCTTTCAGTTCCCACACCTAGGAGTATGGTTACTGGCGGTTATAGAAATTTTATTGACAGGAGTATCATTTGAAAATTAGAAATTTGATTGAAATTTCAGTAAAATATCAAAGATAATTCATTATTTCATGTATAATATCCACGGAGCTAGTAACTGCGCAATAGCTATTTGTGTATTAAGAGCGGAAAGTGATACTTTGCCGCTTGAGGCAGAGAGTTGCCCGGGCAATCTGCCTAAAGCGGCAACGCACTTTCTGCTCGAGTTGCAAACAAGATTTTTCCTACGATCACCTTATTTTTAAACAAATAA
>CAJUYG010004786.1:0-15683 GCA_910591675.1 Galerucella calmariensis | reverse complement strand
CAAAAACGGTTCAAGATAGGTATAGGGAAATATCAACAAAAAATGTTCAGAATAACGTAAATATTTCTAAAATTTAAAAATATACAGGGTCTTCCATTAAAAATTACAAAGTTATGTGCGACTTCCGGTATAACCGGAAGTAGAATGGTGACGGCAATATTTTCATTGAATAGCTCATTATTCAAAACCCCTTCATGCCAATTTTCATATTTCAGATACCTTTAGTTCTCGAGATATCTCTAATTGACCGTTCATCTGCCGCACCCTGTATACAGGGTGTTTCAAAAAAAGGTAACACCGTCTCTAGGATAGGTAAAAAACAAAAAAATAATTGGGGTTGGCTTAGTGAAATTTTTTTCTAACGCCATCCGTTTTCAAGATAAAGGGCGTTGAAGAAAATAAAAAATTACACATTTCTTACGATTTTGCCGAAACTACTGGCACCATTGCAATGAAATTTTATACGAATATGTTTTGGAAGCTGATATATCCCATGAATTTGTTTTTATATCTAACTCTCATAGAGGGCGCTAGTTACACGATTCATACAACGTATTATTCAACATAACTTTTTTAAGGGTAGAATTATTAGTCAAAACTCCAAGTGAACATAAACATCGTTTAATTTTACACCAAAAAGGTACTCTTGGTAAAACTCGATATTATGTACCGTTTTCGGAATATTTTGATTTGAAAATTATGAAGTAATAATCGCTCCTGGTATAAACTAATGATAAAGTTCGCTTTTCCCTAAGTTTGCCATGTAAAATTGACATTTATTGATTGTTATGACAATAAGTCAACAATAAATAGAGTTTTGAAACCTTGTTATTTGTAAAATTAGATATTGTTAAACAAAATGTACTCAAATGTTGAATACACCGACATGTTATTAACTTTAGGCGAGTGTTTAGGAAACTCTAGTGCAGCTTTTACGCGTTATGCAGAAAAGTTTCCTAGAAGAAACTTACCAAGTAAAAAAACATTTAGAGCAGTTGAACGACGTTGTCGAGAAACTGGGAATGTAAGACCAAAGAAAATAAATTCAGGTAGACCAAGAACAACAAGAACAATTAATAAAGAAAATATTATTTTAAATTTAGTTGATCAAAATCCAACATTAAGTGTAAGGAATATGGCAAGACAAACAAATACATCTTCTTCAACTACTTGGCGGATACTTAAAGAGCAGCAGCTACATCCTTACCATTACAGACAAGTTCAAGAACTCTTGCCAAACGATCTACCGGTTAGAGTCGATTTTTGTGAAACATGGCGAGAAAGGACAGCCCTCAATCCAAATTTCTTTAAATGTATTCTTTTTACGGACGAGGCCACCTTTACGCGACAAGGTATGTTTAACTCCCATAACGCACACTACTGGTGTGATGAGAATCCACAAGCCAAAAGGGTATCACATTACCAACACTCATTTAAAGTTAATGTTTGGGCAGCAACTTTAGGTAACAGATTAATAGGTTATCATATTCTACCTGGAAATTTAAGTGGTGATATGTACCTTGATTTTTTAAATAATCACTTATTTGAGATATTAGAAGATTTATCGATAAATGAGCGAACATCATTATTTTTTATGCATGATGGAGCTCCACCGCACTTTGATAGAAGGTGTCGTAATTGGTTGAGTAACAATTTTCGGAATCGATGGATTGGTAGAGGTGCAGAAGCTCCGATTCATTGGCCTCCTCGGTCATGCGATTTTAATCCTTTGGACTACACAGTCTGGTCGTATATTAAGGAAAAAGTCTATGCTACAGAGGTAAATTCTCGTCAAGAATTAATAGACAGAATTAAACGTCACTTTAATGACATCATAGATGATCCCCAACCGTTAAGAAGATTAATGGATTCTTTAGAAAAAAGGATAGACTTGTGTATTCGTGAAAATGGAGGACATTTTGAACATTTACTCTAATTGAATTTTATGTTATGTTTTTGTCTTTATTTTAATTTTCTTATTGTAAGTTTTTTTAATTAATAAATTTATCATTAACTTATACGAGGAGCGGTTATTACTTCATAATTTTCAAATCAAAATATTCCGAAAACGGTACATAATATCGAGTTTTACCAAGAGTACCTTTTTGGTGTAGAATTAAACGATGTTTATGTTCACTTGGAGTTTTGACTAATATTTCTACCCTAAAAAAAGTTATGTTGAATAATACGTTGTATGAATCGTGTAACTAGCGCCCTCTATGAGAGTTAGTTATAAAAACAAATTCATGGGATATATCAGCTTCCAAAACATATTCGTATAAAATTTCATTACAATGGTGCCAGTAGTTTCGGCAAAATCGTAAGAAATGTGTAATTTTTTATTTTCTTCAACGCCCTTTATCTTGAAAACGGATGGCGTTAGAAAAAAATTTTACTAAACAAACCCCAATTATTTTTCAGTTTTTTACCTATCCTAGAGACGGTGTTACCTTTTTTTGAAACACCCTGTATATAAAAAAAAACAATTTTGGTAATAAATTAAACTTTGTGTAGAAACTGAATAGCACGTAGATAAGCTACCAATATCTTTACTGTAGTAGTACTTAATATTTAAATATTTATTGTTCATTTGGTAGCGCTAATAACCTAAAGGGTTGATGCGCTTTATTATTAAATTATTAAATTATTTAAGGGTGTCCAAAAATGCAACTTATAGATACTAGATGTGATTTTAGGTACTTCCTAATGCAAAAGAACTTAAATTTTAAAAGCACTCTGTATAATAATAACAATTAGAATTCGCAAATGATCCATTTTGTACTGTACCAACATTTTAGATCATAATGAAAGAGCATATTATAATGTCATGTTTCATCTTCCATTATGAAAAATGATGTATGTTACAATGTCAACATAAATCCCATAGCTAGTTGTTGGGACTTTAATTTTCCACGGTATATTCGACGTAGCATAAAATAAAATAAAAACGCACCGACTGCGACTGATTGATATCCTCGACGTGCATAATAAACATGTCTTGAAGGTAATTTTACCAATTTTTCATGCATAAAAATCACATCAACAGGTACTTATCTGAAGAGATGAAAAATTAGGGCAATTCGCACTGTCCGTGGGCCATCCATCAGATTTGTTATTTCTTAAGAATCCTATTTTATTGCACAGTGGCGTACTTGTTATTAAATTGATTCTTTCAATATTTACATTAGACTAATAGTCTAGGTAACAAGTTAAAAATGGTGAAAAATAGAGACACAAAGAGACTACAATTAAAGATGAAAAAATAATAATATCTAAGCTTTAATAGTTCAAATATAATATCATATGTATTAAGCCGATCACAAGATGTATCAATATTTGGTCTGGCAGGAAGAAGCTTGGGTTGTAACCCAAAAATCCTAAGGTGGATGTACAATGCCATAGTGAGACCAATCATAACTTATGGAGCCATTGCGTGGAGTAGTAGAACTAGCGTATTGACAACGAGAGAAAACCTCTCCAAAATTCAAAGACTAGCCTGTATATGCATTAAAGGAGCAATGAGAACATGCCCAACGGCAGCCATGGAAGTGATTCTCAACCTCACCCCTTTACATATGGTGGTGGAAAGTGTTGCAGAAAGAACAAGATACAGACTAAGTGGAGAAGGAATAATTAAAAAAAACCACCTCCTCACTTCTTAGAAATCACACAACCTGGGACATGCCACAAGACGGTATGATGAAAAAGTATAACTTTTCAAAGAAATTCGTTACGGAATTAAGCAACAAGAAGGAATGGGATTCAAATGCCATTACCAGTCTTTGAAAGAATGTCATTCAATGGTACACAGACGGCTCAAAAGCAATAGAAGGAGCTGGGATAGGAGTGTTCAGTCCAGAAACCAAACACTCTGAAAGCTTGGGAAAGTATCTTTCAAGAAAGTGCGCCCAGCTCAATATTGATAAAGGATACAGAAGACAAAGGATTATTATACTGTCGGATAGTCAAGCAGCCATTAAAGCACTGAGCTCTTGTGTAATCAGTTCCAAAATGGTGTGTGAATGCGTAGACAAACTCAATAAACTAGACAAGAACAATATAGTCACCTTACTATGGATTCCAGGATACACTGGAATAGAAGGAAATGAAATAGCAGATGAACTAGCAAAGAGGGGAACTGAAATACCTTTCTGGGGGTCTGAACCCTTTTGCGGAATCAGCCACAATGTAATATTGGAAGAGATAGGTAAAGCCCAGAAAAAGAGAAGACCTGACCATTGGGAAGATCTAGTAGGGCTTATACAATTAGTGATGAGCGAGACTGGTCTTGCAGCCTGAAGCTAGTCTTGGTCTTGGTCTTGCATTTTCTGCAAGACCAAGACCAAGACCGCAAGACCAAGACCAAGACCGAGCAGTGCAAGACTTATGCAAGACCAAGACTTAGAATTGCAGGACTTATGCAAGACCAAGACTAAGCCTGCAAGAGTCTTGCGGTCTTGCGTTTTTTAAACATTTTAACCGAAAAATAAAGATGAGCAGATCATTTTAAACCCTCCCCCTCCCCAACATATACTGACCACAACTACTTGTTTTAACGAAGTATTTTGTTCATATACAGGGTGTTCCCGCTCAACTGGTCAAAATTTATAGGGTATATTAATAAAACCTACATATACATATAGGTACTGTTACGCGAGCTGCTGCATTAATGTGCTCAATTAGTGCCCCCAGTGAAATTCCCATATGATACGACTATGGCTCCTCCGCCGTATTTTCAAGAATGATCTGGAAAACGTAACATCTAGAAAAACCCGGCGCATCCGCCAAAACTTCGAGTTCTAGAGGTTTCTAGAAAAACATACGTGCGAGTATAAATAGGCGGCGAGCATCGCAGCGGAGTCAGTTAGTCAGTTAGTGTCGATACTGAAAGAAAGCAATCGCGCCTCGATAAAGTGTTTATTAAGTGACTCTCATATAAATTATAGTTAGTGTGTGATATAAATTATTAAATATTTGAATATAAATCTGTAAATATAAATTAGAATAAACGTTACAGTACTTTTGGTGGAATATTTTTATATTTTGTTCTGTTTTTCTTATTCTTTAGCTGTTGCAGTTTTTTTCAACTGTCATGAAAACTTAGTATTCAGTTGTTGTTAAATATATCCATCTAAAATATTATTGACCTAAGCTCTATTAATGTTTCCTACCATATCCTATAACTTAAAAAAAACACCTATTTTTTTTAATCACCATTAACACTAAAAATAATTTTGGTTTATTTCAAATCCCAGCTAATAGGCCTGCAAAGAACGAATAATTTTTTATAGAGAGACTTAAAATTCAGTGACTTTAATGTACATGAATTTTTTCAAACTTATAAATAAGATTATAAATTGTTATATTTTTACGTCTTTACATCATTGATACATTATAAAACTATATTCTAAAAAAATTGTCAAAATGAATAAATAGTTATTTACATAACTAGTTATGAAAAGAGCGATATTGTTCAACAAGCGTAATATTTGCCTAAGCGAGCTCTAGCGAGTTCTGCAAATTACGCGTGTTGAACAATGTCGCTCTATAACGTGTTTACGTACAACGTTTTATCTAATTCCGCGCTTTCATAATATTCAATAAAATCTTCAATTACAATGATAATATTGAAAAGGAATCAAATGGTGTTAGAAGTATTGTTACTATGATGTATTCACCCAGAAAATTGACTTACTTTAATTAACTGTGTCCTGAATAATGTTTTCAATGTTTATAAATCTTAAAATACTATTGAATTAAAATAACGGGTTAATTGTACAGTTTAAATAATGAAATAATTGTCAGTTTTGACAGTACCTACCTAATTAATAAATTATTCTTTGAAACTCATGTGGTATCTCTATGTTGAAACATAAACAGTTACGTAAAGTTTTTCCATAACTACTTTTCATAACTGATATATGAAGGTTATGAAAAATGTGACGTTACCTAACGTCAAGGAGTGACGTAAAATGTCACATTTGATAGCGAAAATATTTTAATCTAATTCCGCTATCAAATGTGACACTTTAAGTAATTCTTTGACGTTAGGTAACGTCACATTTTTCATAACCTTCATTATATCAGTTGTGAAAAGTAGTTATGTAAAAACTTTACGTAACTGTTTAAGTTTCAACATAGAGATACTACTTGAGTTTCAAGGAATAATTTATTAATCAGGTAGGTACTGTCAAAACTGACAATTATTTCATTATTTAAACTGACAATTACCCCATAATTTTAATTCGATAGTATTTTAAGATTTATAAACATTGAAAAAAACATTATTGAGGACATAGTTATTTAATGTGGGTCAATTTTCTGGGTGAATATTTTATAGTAACAATACTTTCAACACCATTTGAATCCACTTTAATATTACCATTGTAATTGAAGATTTTACGAAATATTATAAAAGCGCGGAATTAGATAAAACATTGTACGTAAACACGTAATTTGCAGAACTCGCTAGCGCTCGTTTTGGCAAATATTACGATTGTTGAACAATATCGCTCTTTTCATAACTAGTTACGTAAATATCTATTATACTTGATTTATGGCTACAATTAAATATAAAAAAACAAAATTTTTATAATGAGAAAGACTGTCCCTTTCTTTACTTTTAATGATTTTAGAAACTATTTTTTCTTATTCATTTTTTTGTAAAAATGGACTCCAGAAAAATCTTCAAAAAAAGTGCAAGACTTGCAAGAGTCTTGGTGCAAGACCAAGACCAAGACTGGACCCTGCAAGACCAAGACCGCTTATTTGACTGCAAGACCAAGACCAAGACCTTGTATGCAAGAACAAGACCAAGACTAACTGGGTCTTGGTCTTGGTCTTGCATTTGCTCATCACTTTATACAATCAAAGACTCTTCTGGGTGACTACAATCTGTTGAGATCAAATGAAGGCATAAGTCAAAGTAAAAACTGTTTTAACAGGGATCCTAACGAGACATTGTCGCCTGAATGGGCACCTAAAAAAGCTCAAAATAGTGGAGGAAGAAGAATGCAGATTTTGTGGCATGGAAGAAGAAACCTCCATCCACATACTTTCCAACTGAACAGCACTTCAGAATCCTAGAGCACAGCACCTGGAAGATTACTGGATAGAAGAGGAACATTTACCCAAGTTGAAGCCTGCAGATATCCTAAACTTCCTCCGGGAAATAGGACTAAAGGAACTACTAGTTTCTGAGACTCTCCTCAGAAACTAAGTAGAAGTAAGGGGGCACAATAGATCTTTTAGACCTCAGTGAATGTCACCCCAAAATACATACGTAGAGTTTGTTCAGCCATCCTTTGCCGTTACGTCATAATCGATGACGTATTCTGCTGTGTACGTCTTATATTTGTTGAATGTTATTTTACACTTAACCTCAAAATTATAATCAATGACATATTCTAGGAATAATTTTTTTCAAAATATGACAACTGAACTGTCAAAAGTAATAGATAAAATTTATGTCGACCTTAGATAAGAAATACGTTAATGACGGCATAATTCCATCTCATCCATTTCATGAATGAGAGAGCAAGCTGGACAATGTATGATGTAACGGCAAAGGATGGTTGAACAAACTCTACATACATACATACATTGGTCTAGCCAGAATATTAATATTTAAGTAGGCAAGCTAATCGTATACTTTATCCATAATTTATCCACTTTCTTCATAAATATAATCGTAAGAAAAAATGCTATTTTTTGGAATTGATTTAAAAAAAAATGTGCTACCTACCAATCAAGCTGCTCATATTTACAGCTCCCTACTTTTTTAATATGATCAATTGTGAATAAATGACTGCTACAGTACCTATACAAGGTTACTTTTTAATCACCAGTTATATATAACGTATCTTTCAAAAACTACAGGTTATTCACAATATGTATATTCGACCAGAATTGAGCCTCGTATGCTTATATAATTATTTTATCCAAAATTGATTGGTTTCGTTACCCTCAATGATCGATCCCGTTATAAGATTCTATCGATACTGTATTTTTACTCTGCTTTAATACCAAAATTCCGGTAAAAAAATACAGAATACGCAATTAAAATTTTTATTTTTATTTTTTACAAAACATTTTCTATAAACAAGTGTTGAGAAAGGAAATTGAAAATAGCAGTTATAGTAATAAGTGTACTTACCCCCAGTTTGTAGTTTCTCACGAAAGACACCATCTTTTTTTTCTTTTTGGTCATATAAATGTCATATACACCGCACTATGTCTTTTATACACCTCACTTAGTCTTTTATACACCGCACTATATACGCGATAGGCTTGAGGGGCTTTTGTTATATTTAGTTTTTTCAAAATATATTTATTTCAAAATATTTCCAAAAAAAAAATTGAAATTATTTCATAATTATATTTTAGTTTACATCGGTGAACATACAAAAAACTATTAAGATGATATCTGATGTAAAATTTAGGTATATGGAATTTTTTAAATAAAATTTAATTATAAAACAAAGACAAAGATGTTTACAATACATTTTTGTGAAATTGAAAGGTGAATTTTGGAAATTGTCGAAATAAAATGGCAACAGTTATAAGCAATTAGAAAATAAAGCCTATTTACAACGACTTATAGGTTTTAAATCACGAAGTCCGAGTTAAAAGCACCTACATTACTTTAAACATCAACGATTACTAATTGTATTCGTATATACTGATAACGATACCAGACCGATAACTAGTTTTTGTTGTTATTATTTCTTGTTTCAGTGAATCACGACCGAACGTAAATTTATAAGAAATTATTATAATTTAAAAATATATTTTTATCCTTGTATATTAAACATCAAAAGCACGAAAAGTTTTTCTATATTCTAAAGAGTGAAACTAACCTTGACAACCTAAAGAAGTACAAAGTACGGAGTTTATATGGTAATACTTGGCCCCTGGAGTAGAATTTTCAGGAAACTTCCTAAGAAACGGGGAATATGGTTAGGGTGTCTTGGGTCCTTTCTGACGTAGTTTTATCACTTTCACCTCTGGCTACTTACCAAGGGATGAAGTTCTTTATCAAGATATTACAAACTAGAACGGAGCTCGCTAAATTATTATACAGGTATCTACGGTGCGCGCCTAAATTATGAAACAAACTCATTAATTTGCAATGTTTGTTCTATTTGAAAAATATTATCAAAAAGGGACTCTTGCATCTTTCTTTTGTGACGTCAAGTAGCATACGACCTTGAAGATGTCAGACCGATATTTTAGTAGGATTTTGCATCCCTAAACTAGCTAAACTTAATTTTGACAATTACAATCAGTTATTGCTGATCTCTCACTGAGCTCTTGTGTAATCAGTTCCAAAATGTTGTGGATTCTAGGACACACTGGAATAGAAGGAAATGAAATAGCAGATATATTAGCAAAGAGGGGGACTGAAATACCTTTCTGGGGGCCTGAACCCTTTTGCAGAATCAGCTCCAACGTAATATTGGAAGAGATAGGCAAATCAGAGGAAAAGAGAATATCTGACCATTGGAAAGATCTAGTAGGGCTTATACAATCAAAGACTCGGTGACTACAACCTGTTGGGAACAAATAAATGCAAAAGTCAAAGTAAAACTGCGCTAAGAGTTTTAACAGGGATTCTAACGGGACATTGTCGCCTGAATGGGCACCTGAAAAAGCTCAAAATAGTGGAGGAAGACGAATGCAGATTTTGTGGCTTTTTGGGATAAAATTGTTGCTTCATAAATCGCCATGTTTAGATAAGCAACTCTTGTACCGCTTTCGCCGCCATTATGAGCAATTGAGTTGGAAACATGAAACTATATTGAAAAATGTGACTTTATCATTATTTAGAGAATTATATTGTGAAATAATATCCATATGAAGTGATAAACTATTAAAATCATAAGAAAAGTATTTTAGGATATTCTATTTTATTATTTTTTTTAAGTTTCTACTTGAAACTTAACCAGAATTGAAGCGCTTCATTTTCTTGCCAAATATATACCTATAATCTATCAGTGAAATTTGCGGCGCATCAAAATTTGTGCTATTAAACCATCCAAATGAAATTATAATTTTTACTATCGATGTCCGCCCAAGCGGCCCAAGTCGTTTTGATAAGTCTCCATTTCTACAAATGAAATGTATGATGCACGTTCAAGTTGAAATTTAGTTTGGTTCTGATATTCTTCACTAAAAAATGAAATGCTCTTATAAACTGCTAGATGACAGAATGTTTCCGTTGTGCTTGAAATAACAGCATTATAAAAAAATATATTGCACTATACAACCATTTTGTAAGACCTTCATAGTGCCGCTTCAATCCCATTTTATAGATGTGACTACATGACACACTATTAAATCATTTTATAGTAGCTGTATAAATGATTATAAAACAGTCATATAAGAGTTGTATAAACTTTTAATAGAAATGTTATACAATCAAACAGTTGTATAAAAGTGGGCCCCTTTCAGTTGTATAAGGATCATATAATTGTTTTGTAGACCGTTATAAGAATTTAAGTATCCTATAAGACATATCTTATAGCTGTTTATACAAATCTTATAGAATTTAAATTGCTACTTGGGAGGGGGCACAATACATCTTTTAGGTCTCAGTGAATGTCCCCCCAAAAATACATACATTACATACATATTGCTGTTATTTGGATTATTATCTGTTTTTTTTGTGTAATGATCCTCAGAAAATTAAAGGATATTTCCCAAATGTTTCTTAAATGATAAATTCATTCTAGACATTTTCATCACACTGTATACTCTGCGGCATGCGAAAGAAGATTCATTCTTATTCAAGCAACAAAGCAATTTTTCCGGCTAGGTTTTAAATGAAATTGGCAGTGAAAACGACAGTATTTCTTTTAAATGTCCTCATAGGCGTAGTCAGAATAAATTTTCTATATAAGTAACATATTTTTATTGATAAAAAAGTAGGTTTCTTAAAGGTTGTGTTTTAAGTGGTAGATAATATTTTAATAAACATTTATAATACAATAAAAATATCTTATTTAGACATAAGTTTGACAATCCTGGGTCTAGAACATTTTGTCAACTCTCCTGGTTATATGCCACGAAGGACATTGAGCCGGTTTTGGCTTCGGGCTCAACATAAATTGGATTAATGTATTGATATAAAATCACAAATACAATGAAACCAGTCTGAAAGTGATATTGTCTCTTCTAATTACAAACCAGAATGGTTAGTTATATCTTGTAGATATACCAACCCCGTTTCACTTAGAAGTATAATTCAATGTTCCTTGTGGCATATATCCAGGGAAGTAGTGGTTGCTCCTCAGAGTATGCTCTTTTGGAAAAGTAATTTTCCAATTTGTACCCCTAAATAATTATGTATGAAGCACCAATGACTGTCGCTTCGCGGGTATCTTATATAATCGTTTTTATTTTTAAAATTCTTTATTGTTTCCTAGAACCCTCTTATTTACATGTTTAGGTCTTTTTTTCCGTAACGTAAGGGATCTGAGCTTTTGTAAACACATTAATGGAGTCGTTTTCAGCTGCATAAACAGTTTTTTTTCACATTTGAAAACAAAACCCCCAATCCTTTTATTTCCAATTTAAAAATCCTGCAAAATTCAACTTTTTACCCTCAAATATCGTTTATTAATGTCTATGTCGAAAGAATTTGATTGCTATTCTTTGTGTTTTTAAAATAAATGTTTTGTTCCTCATTTATTTTTCCGATTTCTATACGTCCAATTGGAGAAAAATATGTTTTAAGAAATATTAAAATAAAGCTCAATGTCTCTTGGTTTACAATTTATTTCCTGAAAATTTCATTTTTGATGAGAGATAATTCTATCAGAACAAACTGAATTTTTCTGAACACACATATACTTTTAGTACCTACATCGAGGTGTTCGTCGCAAAATAAGATCAACGAATCGAAATACTGGCAAATCTCTTTCCCATCCTCCAAACCAAAATACCTGACATTTCTCTTGTGTACACTTTTCACAGTTTCCAGTAATCAGTTCATCAAATCTATGGATCAAAATAATACGATATAAAAATGCGAGGAAGCTAGAAGAGTGCCTGGCTTTTTGGCTTTTTTCATTTGTCCTGGAAAAGTTGGAGGGATTTTGTTGATGTCTGCTAGAAATGGAAAAGACGTAAGGATCCCTTGGAAGGTTGGAGATGTTTCGTGAATAATAATAAACACGGAGCGAGTAGAGAAATATGCAGCTTTGATATCTTGTTCAGGAGCTGAATTGAAAGTATTTTTTTTAAACTGTTTAAAGTAATTGTTGTTTTTGGTTAATAAAAAATAGAAAATTCTATTAAAAAAGTGTCTTTTAACATCAATAAAGACTTTGAAATAAATTAATAACCTATTTAACTCAATCTCTTCATATCACATAGATTCAAAAGTTTTGCATCACCTTCTTAAGATGCGAAGGAATTTTTTTGCGCTAACAATTTTTTGTTGGCTTGTTTATCAATGTTTACCATTTCAATATGTTCCATATTTTTTGCAATATACGGATGTTTACAGTTTTTTTTGTAAGATAACATTTTTAGTGCGATCATTTTAACATTCAAGGCATTTGATTTTTACGATTTTAAGTGCAAACATGAATCGTCAAGTCATAAGTGAGATTGACCGTGCAAGAATAGTGGCTTTGGTTGAAGAAGGTCATTCTCAAAGGTTCGTAGCAAACAGAGTTGGTGTTTGGCAAAGTGATGTGTCTCTTGTATGGAACCGGTATCTCCAGACCAATTCTCTTCGTGATAGACCTAGAAGCGGTAGAAGGCGTGCTACTAATTAGCGGCAGAACCGCTATATCCACTTAACTATCCGAAGAAACCCGACCATGGCAATACCAGCACTCCAAAGAGATATGAGACATACGTTAGGAGTTCAAGTATCGATCTCGACATTACGAAGACGAATACTTGCGACAGGTTTGAGATGTCGCCGACCAATAGAGTGCCCAGACTACAACCTGAGCACAGAGTTCGCCGACTACAGTGGGCTCAAGAACACGCGGCCTTGCCTGAAGAATTTTGGAATTCGGTGTTTTTTTCCGACGAGACAAGGATTTGTTTGGTACAAGATAGCCATCGAAAACGTGTGTGGCGGGATCCAACGAGAGTTGCTAAGCTTGCCCATGCTCGCCCCGTGCCGCCCTTCAGAGGAGGAAGTGCTATGATTTGGGCTGGTATCATGTTAAATAATCGCACAGAATTAATTCATGTGGAGGGAACGATGACTGGTGATAGGTATCTCAGAGAGATTCTACATCCTCACGTGAGACTATGGCGCACAGTTGTTGGCAATTCCTTCGTTTTTATGGACGATAACGCCCGACCTCATCGGACCAGAGCTGTAAATGAGTATCTTGAAACTGAAGGGATCAATCGTTTGAACTGGCCTGCCCTATCTCCTGACATGAATCCCATAGAACATGCTTGGGACATGCTTGCCAGGGCAGTGGCCTCACGCAGAAATTCACCCAGGAGTGTACAAGAGCTTGTTCATGCGGCCCAAGAAGAATGGCGAAATATTCCTCAACAGAATATCAATAATTTGGTAAACAGCATGGGCAGGCGACTTCAAGCTTGCATAAATTCTAGAGGTGGAAATACTCTTTATTAAATAAAAAGTTCTCAGGCAGGTTCTCACTCAACCTTTTCTTAAAAAAGAATCAATTTGTATTTAATTTATTTAATTTCTAAGAATACTTTTCATGTTTAAAGCATGTTTATTATTGGATAATAAAAACATTTTTGACAAATATACACGTTTTTTTTATTGAAACTAGTTATTTGATTAATCTCTGATCCATTTATAATGAACACATTTTTTTTTTCGGAGATTTAGGGTGATGCAAAACTTTTGAATCTATGGTATATTGTAGTTCTATGAATCTAGATTATATTATTGTCACCCTTTTGAGAACCTGTTACTTCTTCGTCTTCTTGGTTGTCAGTTGGGCGTGGTTGACTCCTGGCTTCGTTCCTTCAGAGGTAGGCTTCGTTGTTTTTCTTGTACTGTTGTTTCTAGCCTGTGTGCATCTTTTGTAGTATGCTATAGCAGTTGGCTGTTTTGTCGGCCTTGGACAGTCGTTGGAATGGTGTGGTCCTCCGCACTTTGGAGACAATCAGCCTGGATATTAAAGAGTACTTTCATTCACCAGGTAGTTGCAATGATATAAGATGTGTTCTGCAGTGTCCTCTTCTGAGTGAGAGAATCTGCACATGGATCCTCTGGTATATAAATCACAATTCAAGGGAGTAAAAGTTTTCCGTATTTCAATATAATATATTACGGAAAAGACAATAACTACCAAGTCCTTTCTAGGTAGATGTTCGCGTTTACGACAAATTCTCATAAAGTGATTTGTGGATAAAACGTTTTCACGACAAAATCCTGTACCAGATTGCTACTCTCTCTTCACGGTCTGCTATCTTCAGACATGTCGACGTCTCTTGACTGGATATAAATTTCCCGACGCTTCCAGTTTTCATTTGAATTTATTTCAATTCCACGAGTCATTCTTAATGATACGTGACATTCAAGGCCGTCTCACCTTTGGGAATCTGGTTAACATTTCAAGGGACAAAAACTATTTTTAATTATCACAAGCTTGAAGATACAAAAGAATTTGGGAGATATATTATCTTTTTTTTTGGGAAAACATAAAACAGAGACACACAAATTTTATCGAACGCTGTTTTTTATGGTTGATTACTAGACTTGTAGTGATATTAGTAGTAGTTATATAGCCTGTACTTCCAGTATTAAAAAAAGTCCTTAGGTGCGTCAGTCTGAAGATCTACATACTGTTTGAAGTTATTTATGGTTTAGAGTGAAGCTAGTGTAGTATTTTTAGTCTTGTAATTGTATAAAATCACCCTCATGCGCAAACTTGCAAGAGGTTGTCCCAAACTAACAAGAAAAAATTTAACGCGATTGAGTTTACGGAAGGGGGGGGAATGGCCCCGTAAATCCTGGAAAACGGGTTTCTCGCTAATATAGGGCTAAATAAATGCGAATATGAAAATTTTCCTTCGGTTAAAAAATGAAGATCGTCTTATTATCTACAAAAGTGATGCCTATCATTTTTCTCGAAAACTTGATAGTTATCGAGATAATGAGACTTAAAAGTCCCCTCATTTCAGCTGCTGATGCTCTGCTTGTAGGGATTCTTCTGTCTATGCATTAGGCTCCCATACACGAAGCGATATTTTGCGCGACATGGTATGTGACAGACAGTGTCTGTTTAATTTGGCATATTGGGAACGCACGTTAGTGCTGAACGACGGATCTGGTCGGTGAAATACGTCATCGGTGAAGGATCAAGTCGTTACAAGTCAAATTTTGTACTTGCAACTAACGAAAGGATCCAGTCGTTGAGCTCGTCTGTTGGTTTGAATTTTGGGGTGCAATGGAGTGGACAAAAGAAATAGTAGCAGAGTTTATAGAATTATATAGGGAAAGGCCATGTTTGTGGAAAATTAAAGATCCTGATTACATAAATAAGAATTTAAGAAGAGAAGCATACGAAGATTTGATACAATTTTTAAAAAGCAAACATTATAATGATGTAACTGTGAAAGATGTGAAAACAAAGATCCAAAATATGAGAAATGCTTTTCGGAGAGAACGTAAAAAAATTCTTTTCTTTCTTCTATTATCCTTTTGACAGATTTTTAAAATACCT